>JAWNPI010000109.1:10965000-11145000 GCA_035047625.1 Drosophila mettleri | reverse complement strand
AATATGAATATGGAATACTTGAGATTGTCAAAAAGTTTTAGAGCTATTATCTAGTTTTATTTATTTTTTAATATTTAAGAATTCATGAATTAATCAAGAACTAAGAATTGGATAACTTTAAGTTAATCAAGGAAGTTCATGAAATTTAAATAGGTAATATCTGAAAATATATTTACAATGGAATTTTTGGTGATACTCTATTTCTCTTATTCCTCCAAACTCTTTCTTAGTCTCTCTGTCTTTTTAATTTTACTCTCAATTTATATCTGCTTCGCTATCTGCCCCTTTCTCTGCCCCTCTCTCTGACAGTCTTTCTATCTTCATATATTTCCATCTATCTATATCCATGTATCTATATATATATCTATCTTTATCTATAGATCTCTCTCTTCAATCTCTCACACATTGTCTCTCTATATCTGTATATATCTTCTGTATCACTCTCTCTCTCTCTTTCACTCACTGTATCTGACTTTTTTTCTTACATTTTTCTACATATTTATCTTCAATACCTTCTATATTCTCTCTCTTTCTCTCTCTCTCTATCTTTCTTAAGTGTACGAGAGAATGCATTCTCCCTCTCTTGCTATCTCCCTCTCTCATTCTCTCTCCCTTTATTTGATCACATGGCTTTTGTTACTTTGTTATTTTCCATCTTAGAGTCTCGAGCTCTTTGTTTGCTCAGCTATATTCTATATTCTATATTAATATTATTTTTATTTTCAATTAAATATTATAAATATGAATTCTTATTGAATTTATGCATTTTCTTTAGCTCACGTTTGCTTCTATAAATATCTATATATAAATATATATTTCTAGTTAGATAAGCTAAACCAGAAATAAAAGCTTGTCGCCTGATTGTGCTTCTGTGTGTGTGTGTGTGTGTGTGTGTGTGTGTGTGTGTGTAGATCCTGGCCGGCCAATCCTGGGCAGTCGCCGGCTGTCGGCTGCCGGCTGCCGGTTGCCTTCCTGCTATTCTGGCCTCCACTTGTCGCACTTTACATGCATGAAAATTAAGTGCTTGTCACATTTGCGGTTGACAACGTTTAATTTTCAGTTTATTTTTATGCTTTCCCAAATAACATGCCAAGCAATACCCCTGTAGACACACACACGCGCGCGACTATATATATACATGTGTGTGTGTGTGTGTGTGTGTGTGTGTGTGTTGGGGGAGGCGTGGCTGGTCGCACATGCAAATGCGGCTGACACAAACACGAAACAAGTAAACAGCAAGGCAGAAACACGAAAAAAGCAACAAAAATTTAAAATAATTAAATCATTTACCAAAAACAGCAACAGAGAGGCGACAACAGCAGCAGCAGCAGCAGAAATAGAAATGAAAGCGGAATATAAATGTGTAATAAAGTGTAATAAAAGAAGAACAAGCAGAAGCAGAAGCAGAAGAAGTAGAAAGAAACAACAATTGTAAGCGGAAGTAGCAGCGACGCATTCAGCTGTGACGTCGACTGAGCTTTGGCTTATATCAACAGCGGCAGTGATAGCAGCAGCGACAGCGGCAGCGGCAGCGGCAGCGCCGAGAACAGCAAAGGCAGCGACAGCAGCAGCAACGGAAGAAGGTCTGCTTCACCCCTCACCCCCCCCCCCCTTCCTGGGCAGCGACTACGAAGACGTGGAGGCATCATAAAGAAAGACAAACGACGACTGTCGGCCATGGAGTGTAATGTAAATTACGAGCAAAGCCAAATGAAAACAATAAAAAGCAGAAGAAGAAGAAGAAGAAGAAGAAGAAGAAAAAAGTCGCATTGTAATAGCCGCCGCCGTTGCACTGTGGGCATCAAATGAGGCACTCAACCGCTGCACCTGTGGGCCAATTGTGGCAGCCAGTGCTCAGCTGGCTGCGTCGATCGCTGCCGATTAGGCGGCCGCTGCCCCAAACTGTTTACTGCTTCCGCTTGCTGCCGGCAACAGCAGCAACAACAACAATGACCACAAAAGCGTAACATGCGCTGCCGCAATCAAATCAACCACGCCCCCTGCGCCCCACGCCGTCATTCACCCCTTTTGCCAATTACCATTCCGACGGGACTGCGGCTCTGACCCTCCCTGCCCGTTGCGACGTTCGTCGACACTTTGACGCTTCGCTGGACATAGGCGGGCAACGCCGATGACTCAGTGCGGCACAAGCCGGCCGCGAGTCACCCTGTGACGGCATTTCATGCTTAAATAACTGACCGCCGCTACGAATGCCCAGAAAGTAGAGCTGCTCAGGCGGGCGGGTGAGTCGGGCGGATCCGTTGGTCGGGCTCTTGTAACGCTACGCTGCACACGGCTAACGTAACTTGGGGACAGCTGGAGTCCGCTTAGGGGGATTCTAAGCAGCGACCACTTGCGTTTTGGCATTTCAATTTAGCCAACACACACACACAGATATACACATACATATATATACATATATAAAAGGCGGTTCAGGTGGCACGGAAAGGTCAACTGTTTTATAGCATTTGCATTTGAACTTTAAATATACAGTTAACGTAGCTGTTTGTTGCCTCAAATTAATGTTAATTCATATATAAAATCATATATGATCATTAGATTTTAAATATATTTAAATACATATACATATATATATATATATATATATATATGTATATATATATAAAATATGATTCTACTTCAACTCTATGAAATCATCATTAATAAAAGATTTTATCAATTCATCTGCGCATTGCAATGGAAAAACTTGACTATGAAGCTTGACGTTTCTACACTTACTGAAATATATAATATATATATTTACATATATATATATATACATATATATATATATATATATATATATATATATATAGAGAGTTAAAATTTTTTTAGCAGCACAAATTTATTTATAGCATTTTTTATTGAAAATTGACGTGAATAATTTTTTTTTTTTTTTTAATGATTATTCATATATATATATTTATTTAATTAATCACAAATATATATATATATATTTGTCAACTTTCAATAAATAAAATTCGATAAATAAATTTTTACTGCTACCAAATTTGAACTCTATTTAAGCATCAATTTATACCATATTCAACTAAGACCAAAACTTCTCAACTCTATCAAATTTGGAGTAGAATTTTCAGTCCATTTCGCTATCATATTTTTCCGAGCTTTTCTGTCATACGATTCGGATGACCTCTGGCTCTCTGGCAGCAGCAAATTTCGCTCTATAGATATATATTTGCTGTAACCGAATATTACAGAGTTTGTGCAGCTGGCGCATTAGCTGAACTGCAGCTGCGACTACGCTGCTTGATAAATGAAGCGAAATCAAGAGCTAAAACCGAAACTCTCGCCGATTGGCAGTAATACAAAACGGAAGCTGAGGTCACTGCGCGGCGGTCCAAGGGCACGTAGTTTGCATTCTTGGTTCGACAACGCTCGAAAATACAATTGCCATCGTGTTGCCAGCGAACGTCTTTTGGGACTACGGAACGAAATTGAGCGGGCGTGGTCCGACTGGGTCATGCCAAAAGTCCGACTGGGGTGTGCAGCAGGAGTGGGAGGAGGCTAGGCAATTGAGAGCCTCACGAAAATGAGTTCGTGTTTCGTTGCTGATTTATTTTCACACCAAATGTGTGGGTGGGTATTGGTGTATGTGTGTGTGTGTGTGTCAGTGTGTGTCTCTCTGTGTGTGTGTGTGTGTGTGTTAAGTAGTTAATTTAATTTGCGTGCGTTTTGTAACACTTTCTAATGCCCAATCATGAAGTTTGGGTGGAAAAACATTTGAACTCTGCTTCTGTGCATCGGATGTCAACAATTTTTGGTCAATCCCAACCAATGCTGGGAGCGAATGAGTTGAATGCCAAATGTTAAATTTCATTAGGCGCTTCGCTGGGAATATGGGGGCTGTCTAGCTGTCTAGCTGTCTAGCTGTCTAGCGGAAATGATCGGTTTGCCAGACACGCATCTGCTCGTAGACCCATGGGAATAGCGCTCCTAACTGATAGCGCCAATGACATCATTATCATCATCATGATCATTATTAGGATCAATATAAATATTAGCATTTGCTATTTGCCAAATGTTTATTTCGTTGCGACATTTGTGCTGATAAGAGCCAAGCGAAGGTCAAGCGGTTCAATGGGCCGTGAAAACTCTTCATCTTTCGATTTAGGTTAACATTGGGATTACGTGACTGGGAATTATGGAAGCAAAACAAAACACAAGTCAAGTAGAAAATTTCAAAAGCGGGAGAGAGAGAGAGACAGAGAGAGGAGAGAGAGATTTGGTCAGGTTTACTGAAGGTTTTAATGAAATTAACGATTAAAATAAATATTATCGTATTATATAAGCTTTATGATATAATGAGATGAAAAGTTATCTGAGTCTTGTTATTGTTATTGGAAATTACCAGACCATTGGAACAATATTTGAGTATTACTCGGGTAAATCTCATTCTCGAAAATAAAATTAAGGAACTCACGATCATTAATAATTAATATAATTCGTATCTGAGCAATATCCATAAAAATAAAACCAATCAATAGCAATATTTTTACAGCAGCACTTGACTGCTTAGGAACAGTTAAGTTACTAAAAGAAAAAAGAAAAAAAAAAAAACAAATCTTGATTGATCAGCTAAAAACCAGTTGAGATATTTGAAAATATTCATTAAAAAAAAAAGAAGCAAATACAAGACAAAAGAGATTTAAGTAATCGCACTCTCTTTGCATTGCCAAATCGGCAATCGAGTGAAGATTTCTTGGGATTTCGCTGCGATCGTCAGCAGAAACCGGCCGCAGCTGCCCCGCTGGACCGGCAGCAGTCACATCCGCAAACGCATCCGCGGCGCCGTAAGCGGCGCGCCTGCAATTAGCGAAAAGGTCAAAGGCCACAGATGCTGGGCATGGCCCAGGGATAACAACAAGGATTTGTGCAAGCAAATTAGCTGGCAAATGGTAATCCGCCTGCCGCTTAACCCCTTTCTCTGCCACTCTCCCTATCTCCCTCTCTCCCTCTCTCTCTCTCTTTCGCTTACGGCGAAATTTAATTGAATTTGCATTTAAAACATGTTTTCAAACAAAGCAGACACATAAAAAACCACAATAATTATAATAAAGACAAATAAAATATATTGATATAAACAAAAAGAAGAAAAAAAAACTTACATTTTATTGCTTTATATCCCAGGCGCAAGCTGAAGACGGCGATGAAGAAGAGAGCAAAGACAACAACTGTTGCGCATGCGCTGTTGTTGCCGCTGTCGCTGCTGCTGTTGTCAACGCTGTGATTGTCGTTGCTGCTGTTGCTTTTGTTGCTATTTGGTTTTTTTTTTTTTTTTCTTTCGTCGTTCGCTGATTTGGCGCGTTGTTTTTGGTTTTTGGGTTAATACAAAATTATTGTAAAATAAATTAGCAAACGAGTAAATATTAAACACGCGCTTTTTCCTTTTTTGGTATTATTTTTTTTTTTTTTTTTTTCTTTTTACTTTTATCAATTTTTCACTTTAGTGCTGCGCGTTGCTGTTGCTCTGAGAACCATGCTCCAAATATTTGTTATCGCTGCTGATGCTGCTTTAGTTTTATTTAAATTTTGTTTAATTGCTTAAAGTTTTCTTGTCGCTTGTTGCCTTTCATTTTTTCTTAGTCGCTGTTGTTGTTATTGTTGTTGTTGCTGGCATTATGACAACTGTTGGTTGCTGCCGCTGCTGCTGCTGCTGCTTTTGTTGCTGTTGTTGCTATAGTGCAAGCGCCTCACATGGCAGCACACGCACAGACAATACGCACACACATACGCATAGATAAATCCGCGTTCACAAAGAAAACGATTTCGCACACACGACAAAAAAAATTAAAAAAAAAAATAATAATAATATAAAAGTCAATTTATTGTCACAATGTTACACGGCAGCAACAAAAAAAAAGAAGACAATATATGTGTGATAAATAAATAAATATATCGAAATTGTAGTGTGTATTAAACGAAGCAGAAAACGCACGCACAGTGGATACAAAACATAACTGTAAAAATTATAAAATATAAAAAATATATATATTAAATATATATATAAATTGGCAAAAATTGTAAAATAATAAATGCATACATATACATATATATATAAAAATATGTATATATATATATTGCACTTTGTTATGACAACAACAAAAAATGTAAGAGATTATAATTTCAACATGCACAAATATATATACATATATACTATATATTATACATATATACATATAAGATTATAAATTATCGGCGCCTGTTGCTGTTGTAACAATAGCAAACAGCAACAACAAAATGTCGCGTGTGTTTCACAACACATAAATAAGTCACTTTACATATATGCACACGCACACATGCACACACACAAACATATATGCGTGTGCGTGTTTGTCTCTCTGCATGAATATTAAGCTTTATTTTATTTTTGTGCATTTTATTTTATTTTACTCGCTTTTTGTTTCCTTTCACAGATATGCATGGTTTTTTTTTTTGTTTTGGTTTTGTTTTGATTTTGTTTGTTATTTTGTTGCTTTTGTCATTTGGTTACAGAGTCGAAAAATTCAAATAGGAATCGGGTCAAACTAAAACCAAAGCGAAACACATCACCAAAGAGAAATGCACACGAAGAAACGTTTTTCTATACATATCTATGTATGTATGTATATATAAATAAATTTTTTTAAATGCGACACATTTAGTTTTTATTATTATTTTTTTTTTTTTTTTTTTTTGGCGCGCACGAACTAACAAAAAACTTTTAGAAATAAAAAAACGAATTGAAGTAAAAACTTAAAAATGTTATATTTATTTTGCACGTTTCGTGCGATTGCACATAACTGTAGAGTACTCGTGCATCCCGTTATATTCACAGTGTGCTTATATTTTGATATATTTTAAATACTCAAAAAGTTGAGAAAAGAAGCAGAAACAAAAAACTAAAACTGAAAACGAAACACCATCACCGAAATAGAAATAGCAATCAAAAATAGAAATTGGATAAAATAAGAAAAAAAAATAAATAAATAAAAAACAAGTTCAAACTGTTTGTCTGCTCTTTACGGCACTTGTCCACTGTTCATTTCATTTAAGTTTCTGATTTCTGTTTTGTTGATGAGTCGGTTGCTGGGTGCGGATAGGGGAGGGGAAAGAATATGAGTAGAGGGAGATGAGCCCCGTTTAACGATCCCGAGCTGACGTTTAGGCAGAGCTCAGCTGCGCACGCACCGTTACCGTTCACGTTCACAGTTGTTTATGGAATGAGGCTTGGAAATGTGTGTGCGGGCGTCGTGACTCCGAGCCAGCAGAAGCAGCGGCAGACGCTGCGCCGACAGCGAGAGCGGTAGAGCGAGGAACAGAGAGCGTGAAACGATCGGGCGACTACGAGTTGACTTGTTGCTGTTCATCTGAATAGAGCGCGAGCATAACACACCGAGAGAGAGAGAGAGTGAGAGCGGACAGTTGAGCCAGCTGACAAAGAGAGCGCAACGACTTTGACTGGGCGACTAAATCGTACTAGTGTCAGGAGGCAATATACATATGCATGCATGCATGTATGTATGTGTATGCATCTAGCTGCAGTTGTGACTGCTGTTGGTATTATTATTTTTGCTAGTTGTTGCCGGCAACTCTGCTTGAATTTACTAAAAACTAAAATACACTGACCATAAAAATAAATACATTTTTTTAGCGAGAAACTTAATGCTTTAGTTGCTAATTTAGTGGAGCGCAAGGATCAATTCGCATAGAAAAATGCATACATTAAACATACTTGAAGATAGTAAAATTATTATTATTATATAGAAAAATGCATATATTAAACATTCTTGAAGATAGTAAAATTATTACAAGAAACATTTTTGTAATTTTGTAAAATAAATTCATTAAATTTATTTTCTTTTATAATGATTTTATCAAAGCTTTTTTTTTTAGCAATAATGCTACAGCTAATCATTATAAAGATATAATTTAGTTCAAAATATAAGAATAAAAGTTTATCAAGTGGATCGCAAGATTTTAGCTTTAAATGTTTAAATATAAATTTTCTATGATTTTTATATATATATTTTTTTTTGTATTCTTATAAAAAAAGTAAATAATATAAAAAATATTATGTATATTTTGTAGTAAATGTGAAGCTACTCTGAGCACGCATTTATTTGTTATGCTATATTAAAGTTATACTGATCTGCTCAAAATATATATATATATATATATATATATAGTTTTAAGTTATTTTTAATTGATTCTAAAATTAAATTAAATAAATTAAATTTCTTAAGAAATTGTATTGATTGCCGATAAAGCTTTCAGTTTGAGCTGAGACAAATCTCAAGACTTAAATGACCAGTAAATGGAATTTGAAATATTTATCGATAGGATGTAAGTTTCCATTTAGCTAAAATAAAAATCATTTGAAGCATATATTCACACATATATATATATATATATATATATATTATTCACTTACGTGTGCTCAGCCTGGCCCTGCACATTAGCTGGCCAACAACAAGGTTTTATTTTTTTGGTGAGTGTTAACTGGGAAGTGGACTCTTGCTGAGCTGCATTCGGTTGGGTCTGGAACTGAATGCAGATAGTTGGGCCGCATGATTAATGACAGCAGGGAAATGGATTTCTTTGCTTTGTTTGTGCAACTAATTGAGAAATTTACATAGAGCGTCTGACGCGCAGCTCGGAATGGGTCTAAGTGTGGAACGACTGTGGCTGGCTGTGCCTCTGGGCAGGGGTCGACGTCTGGGCACGACAATTCCCATTCAGCAACAAATAGAAATTCTCTTGATAATTTTGTTTTTGTCCAAAACTATTTCAAAGAAAATCAATTTCTATTTCTATTTATTTATTTTTTTATTTTTATTTTTTTGTGTCACATTTTCAATTTGTCAAGTTTTCGTGTTGCATTGAACTTTTGTGTTCATTGTTCAAGACATTTTGTCTTGGCCTAGGTCAGGTGCAGCAGAGACTGCCAAAAAATTGTTGAAAGAATCATGGCAAAAACCTTTGCACTAAGCCCTTAAGTCCACGGGCAACACAGCGTCCACATCACAACATGTTAGATCTCTGCTTAGCCACTCCTGGCTAGAACTCCCAGCAGCTTTGCCCGCTCCCGCAACCACCTTCCTCTAGCGTTAAGCTCATCCGCTTACATTAACTTTTCACGCAATCCCCCATAATGCAAACGCAAAGATATATATAAATTTATATCAATATATATATATATATATATATATATATTAGCCTCTGCTCCGGAACCAGCTACAACTCCAACTGCTGCTCCAGTTCAGCAACAGCCGCTGGGCCCGAATATCGTATTTAATTTCTGTTACCATCCGCCTAATGGCAACACGAGGGGGCCTGTGGGGGCGTGATTTTATTGAAATCCCTAAATTCAACTTGAATATGTTCGAATCCATTATGGTTTAATATCAATGTGCTGCTGTTGTTGCTAAGATACCCTCTACTCAGAGCAAAGGGTGTATAGGCGGGGTAAGGTATATAAAGGGTATATAAAAAGAGAAGCACTGAGTGAGATCAGATTTGTGAGTAAGCTGTATACTAAGACTCAGAGTATTACTGCCCTCTCTCTGCTCACAGGGTATCATGCTGAACGACTATTGCCTTATAGTGGCAATTTGTGGCTGCTGTGCCGCCGCTGCTCCATTGCCAAATTGTATTTCACGCTACTTTTAATTGGCCGCCTCTTCAATATGCCCTCCCCCTGGGTACAGCCAGTGGCAGCTGCTGTTTTTTAGGCCCACATAATGGCCAATTATGCCCGCTTACAGCTTCGCTCGCCCACTATGTACATATATATATATATATATATGTGTATATATGTATATATGTATGTGTGTGTTGGAGTTTACTTTTTAATGGTCAAGTGTATTGCGGATGGATATGCCTCTTTCGTTCTGCCACCGGCCTTTCCCAAGAGTCGAAAAACAACAGCTTTTTGTTTTTTGCTGATACTTTTCCTGCTTCTGCTGCTTCTTGTTGGGCCGCTTGTGCTTTGTCTTCTTCAGCATATTTAGCTTTTGCTTCAGCTTCTTCTTCTTCTCCTCTTTTTTTTTTTTGGTACTTTAAGTGAAATCAATTAAAAAATTTCTTTGTCTTTCGAATGTTTGACTTCGGTTGTTGTTGTTGTTGCGAAGCATCTTCCAAGTGGCATTTGGAATTCAATGGAAATTAATTTCTTTTGTTTTTTCTTTTTTTGGGTGTTTTTTTCGACTCGGCTGTTAATGTCTGCTGTCTTCCTCTTCCCCTTCCTCATTTTCATTTTCACTTTTTACATTTGTAAGTAGTAGTTTTTTTTTTTTTTTTTTTTGGTTGTGAAGGTTCTCGTTTTCACTTTCGGAAAAAGTTTTTGGCTTTTTTTCTCTTTCTTGGGAATATAATTTTTTAATTCGTAAGGGCAAAAATCAAAATTCGGAATTTGCTTAATTGTTCGAGCTAATGAATTAAACTTTGAAGCTGCCAACTGCCCAGGACGTTGGTTGTCACATGAAAAGCTGAGGCGAAACAAAGCACAAAAAAAAAAAAAAAGGAGGTGACATAAAGTGAAGAAGATATCAATCGACAGGCGGGCCTAAAGAGATTTCACATGCGACTACAAGATAAATCCTTTTTCATTTGAAATTCTCCCGCCTCGTTGGCGGCGCCCAGCTTTGGACCCGCTTGTCGATTTATGTCTTTCGTAAGTCAAAACCCAAATTGACAACTTAATGCCATCAAAGTTCAAAGTGCGCACAATAAACCCCTGCAACATGCGGCACCCGAAACACTTCTCCGACCGCCTGCCCTGGCGACTCCCCTTCCAGTTCCAGCTGGGGTAAGATAAAAAAAAAGTCTGCAATCGAATGCCAATGCCAATGCCAATGTCGATGTCGATGACGATGACGATGCCGCTGTTGATGCTGATGGCGATGTGGATGCCTATGCCCATGCTCATGCCCATGCTCATGCCCATGCCCATGTATCTGGCATCGACATTGACATTCAAATCTAAACATAAATAATAACAATGATAAACATGTCAACACGTCGACAGCGCCTGGGCCGGGGCTTGGCCTGGAAGCCCTACACACACACACACACTCATGTCAGCCACAGATAGAGATACAAATACGGCTGCAGATACAGATACATGCCGCATGTAGTAACAGATGCCAAATACCGATACGCTACAACTACAACAACAACAACAGCCCGGAAAAAAGGCCAGCAACATTTTTAGGTTTCAGTGCGCTTTCGGCCTACAAGAATCGAAAGCGAAAGAAAATACAAAAAAAAAAAAAAAAACGAGAAAAAAACACGAGAAAAACCCCACAGAATTGGGGAAAACCAACTCTGACAACAACAGCATGAATTGCAACGATAAAAGTTCGAAACTTGGCTGGGAACAACATGAAAAGTGGACAACAATTTGCTGGCAGCAAAAAACTATAAGGCTAATAGCCCAAGAGTTGACAGTCACAATGAGTAGAAGAAGCAGCAACTCCAAAATCACAGAAAGTAGAAAATATGGATCGTAATTAATGTAGATATCCGACTTTGCTGCCACCATGAATGCAACTTAGCCACTCAGTGCTCCAGTTTCGATAAGCCGATAGGCCGATACGCCGATAATAGGCAAAAAATATTCTTTGGGCTCGGCATTGCTCGCCCAAAAAATCTGACAAGAGTATATTGGCTGGCTTGAGATGGGAGTTCTGCTTGAATCGGCTGGCAATCGTAAGACATCGATAGTCTAGTCTATAAAGGCAAACCCACTGATCAGTGATATCTATGCCTATGCATATACATATATAGATCTGTATATCTATATAGATCTGGGTTATATCATTAATTATCTTCTTCTTTTTGAATACCTTAAATAATTTAAGAATAACAATATATCGAAATGAAGTATGTTAAATCTCTCAATCAGATCTCTAATAATATATTAATTTTAGCGAGTTCTACTTAAGATTTCCAGATGCAAATGTTCTGAAGACTTTTAATAGAACTCTAGTAAAAATAAAAGGCTTCAAGGCTCGACTCAGATTAAGGCAAACATTTCGGGTTTGCCGGCGAGCGAGCATTGTGCAGTCTGTTACAGCCGTTTACTATCATCTTACTGGGCTATTTTGTCTCTGGACCGTTTTTCAATGTGACGACAAGATGAAATATTCTTGCTCCGATATCTTCGGAGACTGGCAGAGTGAGAGAGCGAAGCAGTGATAGCTGAGCGGGCGACAGACAGATACCAGGAAAATCGTGGAAACATGAAGCCAAGTGGCGTCGTCGTCGTCGTCTGCATTGCTGCTGCCCCTTTGCCGTGACATTTGAACTTGGCAATGAGTCATCAGAAAACAAAACAACAAAACATGAACACGAGCAACAGCAAGAAGAACAAGATACAACTACTTTGAACACTGCATAGGGTTTTATTTTTCTCTCACTCTCTCTCTCTCTCTCTCTCTGTCCCTCTCACTCTCTCACTCTGTGCTGCTATCTTAGAGCTCTGTAATTTGTTGACCTTCCAGGAATTTCGTTGGACGAGCCCAACCCTCCAACTGTCCAGTTCAGTTGAGTCCGAAAGCGTTGTCTTCGAGCCCAACCCCTCTCGTCCCGCACCGCCTCGCCACGCCACGCCCCGCTCCGTCGCCGCCCTCCTCCACCTCCCACAGAGATTATTGTACACATCCGCTACCAATTAATAAGTCACTTCACATATTTTGTTATTTACCATTTGGCCCACAGACAGAGCCCACAGCCATTGAGTATTCGTTCGGCTGGAAAATTCTGGATGCCGAAACTCTTCACATTCGATTTGAATCTCCGACTTCACAGCCATTTTGGAGCATAGTTCTACAATTTTTAGCTATGACTATGTTTTGCAGGCGATTATTAATAATTATTAAGTTTTAATTTTAGAGGCGTTTTTATTGAATATTTTATATATATTATTATACCTTAAATTTGGTAAATTAAAATCAATTCAATTTAAATTTAAATATGAAAACAATCAAAGAAAATTGAAATTAAAATTGAAACATAAATTTAAGTTAAAAATTGAAATAAAATGTAATTTAAATTGAAACTAAAATTAAAATTAAAACTAAAATTAAATTAAATGAAACTTGAATTTAAATTTTAATCAATTAAATATAAATGTTAATTTAAATACCCTGAAGGAATTTGTCAAACAAATAAACTCAATTAAATTAGCATTAAAATAAAATGGAAATTTTAATTAAAACTTAAAAAATTGTTAAGCAAATAAACACAATCAAAATTAAAATTAATATATAATCTTAAATTTAAAATGCAATTAACATCAAAACAAAAATTAAATAAAACTTTAATTTCAGTTAAAATCAATTAAATTTAAATACCCTCAAGCAAATAAACTGAATTAAATAAATATTAAAACTAAAATTCCAGCTTCAAATAAATTTGAGTTAAGAATAAAAGTAAAAATGTAAATAAAATGAAATTTAAATTTAAATTCAGATCAATTTTCGTGAAGCTAGGGTATCCTGTAATCGTCAATGCCAACTGAAGCACTTGGACTTGTTTTCCAGTTATTTGTATATATCGTACTTTAAGCCAATTTGGCTGCTCGTTTCGCAAGCTCTGCCTGCTGGTTGCTGGTTGCTGGCTGCTGGCTGCTGGCTGTTGTCTACTGCCTGCTTCGTCCTGTGAGCCGAGGCAAACGGTTGCCCTATGCCAATCATAACAATAACAGTTATAATAATAATCATAAAGAATTCGTAGCATATAAATGTCGCTTTAAGTAAAAAATAAGTTCATTTCATGTTAATATGCATAAGTAATATCCGAGCCCTGTCTGGGCAAAGGTGGCCGCAGTTGTTGCTGTTGTCAGTGTGTATGTGATTGCTGCTGCTGCTGCTGTTGTGGTCAACAACAACTAATTATAATCAATTCTAATCGTCTTTAAATTGCTGCTTTTACTGCCCGCAGTCGCTGCCTTTTCTGGGCCGCACTTTAAAAGGTGTTGTTGTTGTTGTTGTTGTTGTTGCTGTTGTCTTCCGCCTTGCAGGAGCTGTTGCTGCCCATTTAAACTGCTTCGATTTTTCTTCAGTTGCACGTAACATTATTTCTTTTTTTCCCTCGCTCTCTCTCTCTCTCTCTCTCGCTTTGTTGTTATTGTTTTTTATGGGCTTTTGGCTTTTTCCGCTTGGTTCTATTTTTGAAAAGTGGTGCTGCCGCTTATGGCCTTAAGGCGAAGAGCCATGGCCAAAATGAAGTGAGCGAAACAAAACAAACCATTTCTGTTATTTTCAATAGAAACCCAAGAGCAGTTAGCCAGCCAGCCAGCCAGCAGGTTGGCAGGGATGCCAGCTACCATGGGCAACCGCAATGTGTCAGTTAAACACGACAATCTACTTAAAGTGCGACCCGCAAATGGCAAGCGACAAATGGTGCTGAGCTGAGCCTCCTTGGTATAGGGGCAGGGACTGGACTGAACTGTATAAGAGGGCGATTGTTAGATAGGGAAGCTCACTCTCACTTTGTGTATGTGTGTGTGTGTGTGTGTCGAGTGGGAAATGATTTGGTTTCATCCCTCGTTGTTGGCTGTCAAATTGACATTTTTCATTTTCGCTTAAAAACCACAAAAACCGCCAGATTGTTTGTCTTAACAGCGGCTGGCATTCCGGCTGCTGTCAATCACAGCTGATGCGACTCCTCCAGCCAGCCAGCCAGCCAGCCAGCCGGCCAGCCAGTTAGCCAGCCGACCGGCATGAGTGCCTCACTCTGGACCGTCCCCATATTGGACATCATTTGATGTGGAAGCAGCCAAACAGCCAGCAGACACCAGGCACCAGGCACCAGGCGCTAATGTTTCCTGTCAAAGGCCAACACAATGCCAAAAAGCGCATAAGGCGGCCCAGCCGCTGCTCTCGCCTAGCATTGAGGGCATGCCCAATTACCCATACCGCGTCCATTCCTATTCGCATTGCCGCAGCCCATTCACACGCGGGGCCCCACCATTTGATGAATGGGCTGTCACTGACTTTGAGATTGGGAAGCAGACAGTGGCTATCACTAGATACATTACTGCCAAAAAAAAAAGAAGAAAAAAAAATGAGGAATAAAAACCTAGATATACGGTGGCAAATGTCAAGTATTGAAAAGTGAGGCATGCCACAATTGCCGGAGAAACGATGCAGCAATTCCATAAGATGGCATACTTAAGAGTCTTTGACTCTTATCATTGCGAGTTGCTGGCTGCAAATTGACTGAGCCAAATAAGTAGGTAACCAGCGTAGCGCAACTGCTGCAGCTAATAAAAGTCCCAGTCGCGCCTCGCCCTCGCCGTCGCCCTCGCCCTCTGCTCCAGCAGGCCAGCAGCCATCAGGCAGCGCCTCTGGTTGGGGGGTTCTGGGCAACTCGTGTGTTGTTCAAATTAAGTAAAAAACCATATCAAGGCAGTGTCTCTCTGTCTCTCTGTATGTCTCTCTGTCTGTGTGTTTGCGGGGCGTGGCCAGGGCCTCAGCCTGGGCCTGGGCCTGGGCCTGGGCCTGGGCCTGGACTTGTGTGTATGTAACTATGTGCCTGTTATGTAATAGCATGTTACGTGTATAACTTTTATTATTATGATTATACTTTTGCTGCTGCTTCAACTACCATGACTTTGTTGTTGCTGCTGGAAGCTTGGGAACTGCCTGCAAGAGGAGATACGTGAAAGTCACGTGAGTCATTAAAATGAAATAGCAGCGCAGGCAGGAGCAGCGGTGGCCAAAGGGGGAGACCAAACTTGGGGCCGCACTGTAAGAGCAAACACAGGTGCATGTGTCTGCAGCAACTCTTCCCTTCCGCACTCTCCCTCTACCTCGCCCTCTCTCCCTCTCCCTCTCTCTAACTCTCTGTGTGTACACGTTGTTGACTGAATGATGAGATGCTTACTAGTATTAACAAAGTTGTTTTTGTTGTTGTTGCTGCTGTTGCTGCCGTTGCTGCCGTTGCTGCCGTTGCTGCACTCCTTTGTTGTGTGCGCTGTCAACGCTAATGTCATCCGAGCTCAGACTTTGAGCCTTCAGTCCCAGTCACAGATACAAACAGAGCGACAGCTGCAGTACCCAGTTAGAGTTGGTCGCAAAGTTATTGCCAACGTCATTGCCGGCATTAGAGATCGTCGTCATCGCCATCATTGTCATCATCATCATCATCATCATCATCGTCATCATTGTCGTCGTTGTATTCATTGCCTGTGGCAACTGGATTTTTAATTGCAATTAATTTTGAGACCCTGTAGAGGGCGCATGGCCCATGGCCAAAACAATGTCCCGCCGTGCTTCAAATGGCAACTCATCATGTCTCTATGGCTGAGCCATGCCCGACTCTGGGTCTAGCTAATAACCAGCAGTGCCACACACAACAGAAAAAAAATAGAAAAAAAGAACACAAAACCTGCAGAGAAACAGCGAATCATAGGCGAATAGGAACAGCCATACTCATCGACGACTTTCGCTGCTGAGATCGGGAAAGCCTCAAGACTGTTTGTTGTTTGCGCTAGAATATGCTCAATGGAAAGCAAATCTTAAGATCAATTATCGATAAAGCTATAATGTAGTCGTTATTGTTAATTCGATAACTTTTCAGTCTTCATTATCGATAATAATGTTATCTAATTTGTGTAATTAAATTCAATTGATTTCAATTAACTACAAGTCGTTGAGTTGCTATCGATAACATATCGATTGCATCATCAATTTAATAATAATTTATTTTTATTTTTAAACTTTCGTTAAGCTGTTTAATGAATATCGATTGATCGAACTATAAGAGATCCGTTACCATTGATTTACGCCTATCGAGATAATCGTTAATAGTTTAGTCATTACCAATCTATGGTAATGGCAATTCACTTTCTGTGTATAGAAAAAACACTTACTTCAATAACACGTCATTTCGTATGTTATCGATTACATATCGATTGCTGTATGAGCATTTATACACATTTATGTAGAGCCATAAGAGACTCACACGCGTCTTAGTTGTGCTGGCAACAGCTTTAATTAATGCACAACTCGTTGGACCTTCAAGTCAAAAATGCAACTAGTGATTGGGGCTGTCCGGATGAAATTGGGTGTCTGACTCTAGTTTCTAGTTTCTAGTTTGTTTGATTCTGTTTTTGCTGCTGCTGCTGCTGCGCTGTTGCTGATTTCCATATTTGCATGCATACGAATATTCATATTCGCATTAAGGTACATTCGGTGCAGCGATGCATTCAATTGCAAACAGCTGCATACAAATTTGCAATTTTTCATTTTATTGCCAGCGCTTGAATGGCATTCCTGCATTAGGTCCGGGCTTAGATTGGCCTTTAATATGGGGCAACCTACATTTTTCAGTTTAGCTCTTCTTTTGTGTTATTATTTGGGGGGGGGGAAAGCATCGAATGGGCAGAAAATAATGTGGGATGACTGTTGGTAGAGCTTTGACTGCGATTCAACAGCACGTGCAGTCGAGTGTAATTGACTGCACAATACTGTGTTCAATTAATCGATTGTTATCGATTAGCATGTTTGCCTAATTCGATGGTGGGCAATTTCTACTGCGCATTTATAGAGAATAAAAAATAATGACTATAAATAACTTAGAATATTGCAAAACAGTATTTGTAGTCTGTGCATAATATAGTTATCGATTAGCATTTTTTGCAGAATTTGAGTATTCAATAATATATGACAATAAAAATAAATATTTATTGATAAGCATATATATATATATATATATATATATATATATATATATATATATATATATATAAAATTGAAATTTATCTAAAATATATCATTGAAATATGAAATAAAATAGATTTTAAATGATCGATGATTATCGGTAAGCACATATTAAAAAAATAAAGTCTATCAGAATGTTTAGACACATAATTAAAATAAATAAAATTTGATTTCGATGTCTCATATCAAAGTAAGAATTATATGTAATCAATAGTTATCAAAATCTAAATAATTAGATAGCTTGATATTAATATGCAGTCTTAAAACCAATTTTCCTTATTGTTTTTCTGGCTTCGTATGAATATTTATCGTCCAAATCCCATTTGGGCTGATCATTGATGATATTTATTAATTTATCGTTAATATTTTATCAGAAATGAAGCTGTTTTGTGGTCACATTTACCATTGGCGATTATATTATAGGGTAATTGTATTATTATCATTAGCATTATGATATTTATTATTATTATTGTCACAGAATGCTGCACATTGTGCATAAGTGAATTGGCATAATTCATTTAAATTTCACTGCACATTTACTCTTTATAATTAACTTTTAATTAACACACATACAAATATATCTGGCGATTAACCTGCCAGCCTCTAGCTGGCCTAACTGTGAACTGTCCTCGTTTTGGGCTGCAATTCGAATGACAAAATTGTGGTAACAATCGTAGAGTTGTCATGGCCACTAATTGAAATTGCCAAGCGGGGGATGAATATCGGGGCATACAAATAGCGTTACGAGTCCATTTGGTCTTTGGCCAAATCATCTGGTCAATGGTTGTTAAACAGGCCATGAGCGACCATCCCTGCACCGTGGCCATCTGACGTGTCTCACGGCACAGGTGTTTCACAACCATAAAAACCTATATAGTTACCAAATTGAAATGTTTACAACGTCAAGGTAATAGGTTTCAATTGCGTTTGAAACGCAAAATATAGAATAATATCTAAAATATATAACCCTTTCAAATTAAGTAAATTTATTTGACAATTACTAATCGAATGAGCATAAAATAAATATTAATCGATTGGCAACAATCGTAAATGTCATTGTCAGAGAGATGTTGACTTTATTCAGAATGGGGAATCAGGGTGAAATGGAATTATGAAAATGCGTTTGACAGGCGTGGCACACTCTTTTTATATAATACAATATAATATGATATAATATAATATAATATAATATAATATAATATAATATAATATAATATAATATAATATAATATAATATAATATAATATAATATAATAAAATATAATATAATATAATATAATATAATATAATAAAATATATATATACATTTTTTTTTTTAAATAAGCTGAGTCAATATAGCAAAAGTTGTTATCGAAAAATAAGAAAAAGTTGATGAATTGAAAATGATATTTTCTTATTTTTTTCTCTAACTCATTACATTCTCTTCTCATCGATAAGCGATCATTTTATTTAAATTATCAAGATCTAGCGATTTCCAAGCTAATTTTTAGTTTCATCTGATAAATACAAAAAATTGTAGATATTTAGGCACTTAGCCTATTTTCCCTAAACCCCACTTCCTCAATCTTCTAAAAATAAATCTGAATGAATAATTATTGCGATCTGGCAATTGATTGAATAAATCTTATTTAGAACAAACATTATTCAACAAATAATTAGGTAAAGTGCAGCTTTAAAGGAATTTTCTTTCTCCTAACTTTGAAGCTTTTAAGCCAATTGCGCCTTACGGCTAATGCGTAAAACCGTTGACTCTTGAACAGAAAATGTGTAATAAATTATAACAAATTTAATTCGGATCGCTTTAATTGGGTTTCGTGGCATTTTAGAATAAAATATTTTAGTCGAGTGACCTTTGGCCGCAGTGCGACAAATACTTTATGCAGCCATTAGATATATTTTATTCTCTGCTCAATTATTTTAGCTGGGTCCAGCGGAAATATGGAATAATTAATATTCGGTTCGTTGCAATTTTTGCTCTTAATTTTTTTTTATTTTTAATTTTATTGCAAAAACAAAATTTCCGGCTAAGGCGACGTCGGCTGCCATAATTTTAATTGCGTTTAATGGCGCAAGAATTGAATGCGAATGCCAAGAGTAGTGGAAAAAAACGCATTAATTAGAAAAACGAACAGAAGGACAGCTCAAAAGCGGGTGGACAGAGACAGCAGAGGGTGAGACAGAGAAAGAGAGAGAGAGAGAGTGAGTAAGGGGAATGAGCTGGCAGGGACTGTGCTGCTAAAGTAATAAAATAATAACAATATAGCACACCAACGTGACCGACACGCCTACATCACGCCCACCACTCAACAACCAACTCAGCCGCCTCCCCTCCCCCCCCCCTTCAACCCCGCGCGCCTGCCACATACCGAAAGGCAGTAAATTAGGCGCTCGAGACTAAATACCCGCAAAATTCACGCACTTGACACAAATTCCTTTGGGACGGATGGCATTAAAATTAAAGAAAGGAAAAAAAAACAACAGAAAACACAAATCAAAAAAAAAAAAAAAAAAAAAAACAAAAAATAATTTAAAAGGAACAGGAAAAGGAGACGAAAAGTGCAGAAAACAAAAAAAAGTGGCAGCAAGCGTCCAAGAAAATAATTCATAATAATGCTGAACTGGTGCTGGGGGCGGGAGTGGGTGAATTGGGGGGTGGATGGGGGTCGCACTGAGTGGCTGCGGCTGAGTGGCACGACAAAATGGCGACCAGCAAAGCGGAAGTGCGCGCAAATGACAAAATGCTGTTAGCCCAAAATGCTAACCGAAGCAGCAGTCGACGCACTAAGTAAAGGCCACTGCCGTCGCCGTCGCCGCTGCCGCCGCCGCCGCAGCCGCTGGCGCTGCAGTCTGGCTTTAGCCGCGAATCGGCACGCAATTAAGTCTGAAACTAATTCCAACTGCATTAAGTGAAAATATGAACAGGCCAACCAAAGCCTCAAAGCGAATTGGCCCCTTACTTTGACAGCAGAGCGCGCACAGCTTAAGCATTTAATAATTGAATCAGACTTGACTCCGCCACACTCCACAGACAATTGTATATTTGGTATTTTTTATCATATTTATATAAATATATATATATATATATATATATATATTCTCCAAAAGATAACTTTAAATACTAGAACTGAATTA
The DNA here is from genome assembly GCA_035047625.1 of Drosophila mettleri. Lineage (NCBI taxonomy): Eukaryota > Metazoa > Arthropoda > Insecta > Diptera > Drosophilidae > Drosophila > Drosophila mettleri. The sequence goes on along the minus strand of JAWNPI010000109.1, from coordinate 11,124,139 downwards.
TAAACCTCTTTCTTGCAGATGGCACGAGCTTGAAGCAGCAGCAGCAGCAACACCACCAACAAAGTGTAGTTGAAAATTGAATGGAAAAGGCATCGATGCCTGTCGGGTGAGAAATCGGTTTAAGGAGACAGACTGGGAGTGGGACGGGCAGACAGACAGAGGCTGTCTTTTAAATCGAATAGCAAAATGTGCAAGGGCAGCAGTCCCAGTGCAGCTGCAGCGCTCGCAAACTTATTAGCAAAATGCACAAAGTCAACAAACGGTCCCAGCGGCGGCAGCAACGACGCTAGCAATTGTCAGCAGAGGCGCCTGCAAATGTCAGAGGGAAACACCGAGCCGCAAAAGCAAAGAGTGAAGCACCAAAACATGCAGCAGCAGCAGCAGCAGCAGCAGGAGGAACATAATCAGCGGCAACATCAACAACGTCAGGAACAAGGACATCAAATAAAGCAAATGGCAACAGGGACAATTGGCGAGGACAAGGAACATGAGCAGAAACACGAATTTGGACGAGACCAAAAACAGCGTCGTCCAAATTGCAATAATGTTGCCAACGTGCAGCAGCAGCAGCAGCAGCAGCAGCTGCAGTCGAGGCAGCAATTCAAGCTACATCAACTTGGTTGCTACTCGATTGTCCTGTGGCTAATGCTGGCCACTGCAGCAGCAGCAACAACAACAACAGCAACAAGCAAACCAGCAGCAACAATTGGCAAGCGACCTGCCCGCTCATTGAGCAGCGGTCACAGCAGCTTAAGCAGCGCCGTCGGCAGCGCTGGCAAGAGCAGCGCACGTGAGCTGCACTACGAGCTGAACAGCGGTGCAGCAGCGGCAGCCAATGGCGGAGGCGGAGGCGGTGGCGGTGGCGGTGGTGCAGCGGGCATAGAGTGCCCCAGCTTCGATGATAGCTCCGCCTGCCCCTGCTACAAGTTCGAAGATGGTAAGTGCACACGGACCACCGAACTAATTAAACGCATCAAAGCTCAGGCATGGCCAAGTTTATTGCACCCAAAAACGTGCGAACAGGCCCAATAACAAATCCCTCCATATGTTTGCTTCTCCCTCTCTCTCTCTGTGTGTGTGTGTGTGGGTGTGTTTGTGTGGGTGTGTGCGTGCTCGTGCGCATGCAAAGATTGTTTACTTTGACACCAGAGCCACCAGCATTTGAGGCTAGACACCAGGCACCGCAGTGCTTGCCTCGGCTCGACTAGCAAGTGCACTTCAATGCGATTGCGAATATGCCCTGCACTCACAGCTATCAAGTCAATTAACTCGAGTATGGTCAATGGATCAGCCTTAACTAGGGACCCCAACTGACAGTCGTCAGCCTTAGTTGCATTTAAATAATATTAAAGATATATACAAAAATATATAAATAAATGCAGTCGAACATGACTGACTGCATAATACTCGTTCATCTACCTAAAATAACTGACTGAGATGCCTCGCCTCACTTAGGCGTACCAAGTGTCTCTGACATATTTAGATCAAAGCAGTGACTGCGTGATACTCTTTACCTGAAAGTGCAACTCTCATAAATGTGTAAATTACAGGGTATTTTCTATATGCCACTCGCCCAAGTTGACAAAGGTCCTAGCTCTGATAGTTCAGATTAGTTCAGATATACTCCCTTAAGGCTTGCCATGCCGTCTAGGCACATATATAAAATATATCTTTTTAGATGGTGTGAACGACTATACAAAATTGCAATTCTCTCTCTAGCCTCTGACATACGAGAATGAGTATATAATGATTTTCCACGCCCCTAATGGGCGCATCAAGATATTCTTGACAATTGATCAGATGAGGACTCCCAAGAGTCGGACAGAATAGACGGACGAAAAGTAGGACGATCAACGGATGGACTGTGTACGGAGAGACAGACAGACGAACGAATGGAAAGAAGAAGAGTAGGACGAGCAGACACATGGATAGACAGACAGACGAACGAATTGACAGACAAACGGAAGGACAGACGACAGACAGACATACGGACGGATGAACGAACTGAGGGACACAGAAACAGGCAAACAGATGGTCGTACAGCCAAAACGAACATTACACATAAACAATATACCCTTTTTTCCCTTGGCAACAGAGTAGCATCCACAATAAGCATATTTTTATTAATTGAAATAAATATTCATTCAAATATATTCAAATATAATTGCATTTTTGCCATTAATGCGGCTGCTTTTGAGCCGGCAAGTCATAAATGCTTTTTTTTTATTATTATTATTAATGCTATTAATGAAAGTAAATTTAATCGAAGACTTGAGGCTCATGTGGGGCTGCCAGTGCGATTCAAATAGTTGGAGTATAGCTGTGGGTTGGGCGTTAGCTCAGCTGGCGCACAGCATCATGTTGCTGATAAGCTCAGTGAGCACTGAAATAGCATTATTTAGGAGCTCAATCATGAAATCTGCTTTGCAGCCCTAATAGGGCTTCAAAGAAATGCCAGCACATGCTCTTCGCCTTAACAAAAGTGCTTTGTTTGCCACAAATTAGAAGCGTCTATTGTCTGCTGGCAACGTACTTGTGGCATTTTGCAGGAATTTTTTGCGTTACATAAGCTGATTATCAAGCCTAACCAAGAGACGTTGAAATTTCGAGCACACGCAGTTGCAACTCGAGCCGAGAGCATAACGAGCATGTGTGGGCCACACTTTGAGTCATGGGGCTCGATTGCAAATAATATAGATTAGTGCCTGAGCTGCTTGATTGAATTGTCGATGATTAATGATTGGGCTGTGGCCACTTGATTTGCAGGTCTATTTCTGGAGTGTCCTGGAACGACAGCGCTGTCGCTGCGCTCGACGCTGGAGCGCATCTCGGCGCCGATACACTCGCTTTCCATCTACGATTTCGATCGGTCGGTAACTTCGCTCTCGCAGGACGTCATCCAGCCGGGCGTGCACATACGCCATCTGCAGTTCTCGCATTCGCACCTGGAGGCGCTCAAGGAGAACAGCCTGCGCAATGTGCGCGGCAGCCTCGAGTCGCTCAGCATTGTCAACGGCAAGCTCTCACAGGTAAGCAGCTGAGAAATGCAATTGCTTATACGCCAAGTGCGACACAATGCCAGAATAGGCGGACAGCGGCTGCCACACCAATATATATAAATTTTTTTTTTTTTGTTTTATTTAACACGAAGTGATATATAAGTGAAAAATGAGTAAAAGTGGGGCGAAGGCAAACGAAAAGGCAACATCAACGGCAACGACAACGTCAACGTCAAAGTCAACAGACACCGAAATAATAGCATGCAAATTTATTGCACTTCACAACACTGTGCCGCCTTCCCGCCTGTGTCCTGTCCTTGCAACAGTGTGCTTATTGTCATGCCAGTGCCACGCCCAGCCGTCAGCGCTCTAACTAACGTTGTGACAATCAACTGTGACTCGACTCGACTCGTAGCCGTAGCCGTAGCCGTAGTCGTAGCAGCAGCAATGCCGATTAATATGTGGCAGCCACGTGGCCTGGCTGACTAAAAAGCCAAGAAAATTTCAATATGCAAATATTGTGGACACACACACAAACACACATATATATATATATACATATATATATATATATATACATATATATATATATATATATATATATATTTGTACGTGTATGCGCATAGGTGGAGAAAATTTAATATGCTCTGCTAGGAATGCGAAGCAGCCAGCAGACGTAGCTTGCATAAGCCAATATATTTATAACTGACATTCACATATCTGTTTTGAGCAGCAACACAAAAGATGCAATTAAAACTATGTCTCCTCATGGCGTTCGATAAATTTTGCTCATTAGTTCATTGAATTTCAGGCGCGCGCAAGAGTATGCAATGAAACTCGGCATGCTTACAACATGGCGGCCACAACAACTGCCTTTAATTTCCGGTTGCCACAAATCCATTGCATACTTTCGTGCTGCAAAGAAAATGTGCGCAACTCTTTGGCTTGTTAACAAGTGCACTTTAGGCATATATAAAAATATATAAAATTTTAATAATATTTAAAAGTAAAAATATATAAAAATATATAAATTTATAAAAATATATAAAAATTTAAAAATACTTAAAAATATATATAAAAATAAATAAAACTATAAAAATATATAAAGCTATAAAAATATTTAAAAATAAATAATAATAAATATATAAAATTATATAATAAAAATATTTAAAAATATAAAATACATAAAAATATAAAAATACATAAATATATATAAAAATATATAATAATACATAAATATATACAAATATATAATATATATTTAAAAATATAAAAATAATATAAAATATTTAAAAATATATAAAAATTATATAAAAATATAAAAATAAATAAAACTATTAAAATTCATAAATATGTATAAAAATATATAATAATACATGAATATATACAAATATATAAAAATATGTCAAATTTTAAATATATCTAAAAATAAATAATAATAAATATAAGTATAAAAATATATAATCAAAATATTTAAAAATATAAAATACATAAAAATATAAAAATAATATAAAATATTTAAAAATATATAAAAATTATACAAAAATATAAAAATAAATAAAACTATAAAAATTCATAAATATGTATAAAAATATATGATAATACATAAATATATACAAATATATAAAAATATGTAAAATTTTAAATATATCTAAAAATAAATAATAATAAATATAAGTATAAAAATATATAATCAAAATATTTAAAAATATAAAATACATATAAATATATAACACATATATAAAAATATTATATTAATATTATAAATGTATAAAAATATATATAGACATAGATAAAATATATAAAATTTTATCTTATAATTCAAATCACTGTTGTTTTGTGAGAACTTTTACTTATATAAATATAATATATATATAATAATATAAATATAATATATAATTTTGAGTCAGCATTGCTGAGCCGCCACAATGTTCGCTTGGTGGGCGGCAGGCAGGCCAATGCTAATTAGCGGCACCAACATACGGCGTCAATAATGTTCAACAAAGTTGGGCAACCGAAAAAATGCAAATGGCTTTCTAAGCCATTAAATTTGGAAAACAGCCGCCACAGCAGCGTAGGCAGCGCCAGCAACTGGGGCTGCCACTGTGGCAGCAACAGTGGCGGCAACGGCAACGGCAACGGCAACGACAACGGCAACGACAACGGCACCGTCACCGTTATACGTAAACCCGACAAACGCCACTTGGGCGGCCATAAAAAGTAATTTGCCGCCGTGAAATAACAAACGAGCCAAAGCTAAAAACAATTGCGTTCAATAAAATAATTTTCACCAAGGAGGCCGCGAGCTGGAAGGACGCGGCCGTGGCAGCCCGAGCATCGCCTGTTATGGCGTTAAGGTTGCACTGACGTTAAAATACAAGTTCATGTTGAAGCAGCTCGATTTATTGAAAGAGAGAGAGAAAAAAAAAAAAAAGAGAGAGGAAGAGGAAGCGTTGCATTGGCCCAGTGCCTTAACCAGCTGTAACAGTGACGTTGGCAACGGGTCGGGGGGTCGTCGTGGTCACATTGGGCCTGGACGCCACGGTGGTTGGCGGGCGTGGCAGGATTGGTGGGCCAATGGTTATATCGGGTATTCTAGTAGGCCGCCAACGCTGGCAAGGGCGCGCCTTGTCGCCCACTTGCTGTCTGCCGCAAAGGCGCCTCTGCACCGGCCTCCAGTCTAGAGAGGGAGAGAGAGCGTGTGAGCGGGAGTTAGCTTAAGAGCCCCCAATGGGGGCCGGGCATCACTCACTGTTGCGTGGACGCGAGTGGCAGTTATTGTTGAGCAACTGGCAGCGGTTGGCCACCACCTTGCACCACCGCAGGTTGCGTGAGCGCACGCAAATCTCCTGGGTACGCGGCGTGCGTCGGCAGGCGACTGGTCGCCGGGGACAGTCCTGATGGCACCACTGCGCATGAGCAGCGCCCACGTTACGCACCCGTCGACAGTCCCGATCCAGCGTATGGGTCCAGGTCAGCCTATTGCTGGCGCTCACATCCCGCCGATTCACATCGAGCAGCTCGCACACGTTCCTAAAGCGACGACACAAGCCATTGGCGAGGCGCCCACAGACGCGAGGACTGCGCGCCGCACACACTGGCGGCAGCCGGCATACCGGTGGTCGAGTGGGCGGCACTGTCAGAGGATTGGGCGCACGGGTCGTCGTGGCAATGGCCGGTTGCATCAGCTGCAAAGCACAGCTGAGCGCAAGCACTGCAAAGACGAAAAAAAAAAAACAAAAAAAACAAAAAAAAAAAAAAACAAAAAGGAAAGGACACATGGCCAAGCGAACAATCAAAGCAGCTGCCCAGAGGTTGCCGGGGCCTGGGCCTGGGCTGAGAGCTACCTACCAATTAGCGTGGTCAACTGCATGTTGTTGAGTGCTTCGTGTCCGTTCCGAAAGTTGTTGCCCCCAAACAGACGCTCGACGTTTTTATAGCTCACGGCCCGTTGCGAAACAATGGGGGCCGGGCACAAGCCGCAGCCCAAGCGCACGCCGGATGGGAACAACAGTTGTCGCCATAGACGTCACTGTCTGACAGCTGCAAGTGCCATTGACCCGTGCCAGCAGCTACGAACGTTAATTAATGGGTATTTGGTACTATTTAGTAGTCAAGCTCAACACAGTCTTTGTGGGGGCAAAGTGATAGCAAAAAACTTTTGCAATGCTCCCAAAAAGTTGCGTAGTTATTGAAGCCAGTCTATGGCAACTTATCGAACTAATGATCGAAATAATTACCGGAACAGTTCTTGGAGAAAGACGATGTTCAATCTGTACCTAAAAGACAATAAATTTATTAAAAATTAATTTCGAAATACCTATCGAAATATCTATCGAAATACCAATGGCTCTTGTGCTTTGCAAAAGGCAAAAGTCAATCTGTTCCTGATAAACGATAAATATATCAAAATAACTATCGAATTGCCCATCTCAACAGTTCATGGAAGAGAGTGACTGGCTGACAGACGATAAGATCTAACGAAATATCTATCTTTCTTATGCTTGATATACCAAAATACATATCGTTCTTGTTCTTGGAAAAAGGCAAAATTCAATTTCTAACTGCAATACATTAGATCTATCGAACTACCTATCGCAACAATTTTTTGTAATAAGGCGAAATTCAAAACACAAAAATATTTTATTCAAGCAATACTAAATATATGCATACAACATATTCCAGACCAAGATGAGCTATTCGCATTCATTGTTTGGTTTTGTTTCAATGAAAATGTTTATTTTAATAAACAGTTTTTGTCAGGTGACGCGCGATTGTTTGGCTGCCTGAATGGGGAGCGAGCGCCGCCTGACTCTGGCTGCTCGTATAAATAGAGCGCCAAAATGTCTGGGTAATCATCCGGCACTGTCGCTTGCTACTCTCAACAGCTCCAACTGCAACAGCAATTTCAATTCTCAGTCTCAGTCTCAGTCTCAGTCTCAGTCTCAGTCATGTCCAAGCTTACTCTGTGCTGCCTGCTAATCGTCGTCCTGGCGACCGCTGCCCAAGCTGTGGTGAAGAGGCCAACGCCCATATGCCTGGGCCGCTGCACTGTGGCGGACTTGAAGCGCAGCAACTGGGTCTGCACCAGGGATGCGAGGACCAATCTGTGCACCAAGCTGCGACCCTGCCGACTGCGTGAACGCAACTGCGCGCTGAGAAATCTGGGCTTGAAGCCGCTGCCACAGACGAGCTTGAGGCAGTGCGCCAATGTCAGGGGCACCGAGGGCACGGCGCGCTGTGCTCCCACCAGGATTCCCATCAAATTGAGGAGCTGCATCGACAGGTCCTGCGTCAATCAGAGGCCCAACAGCTGCTGGCGCACTCGTGACGGCCGCAACCTTTGGCTCAGCATCTGTGATGCCCGTCGGGTGAACTGCGTCAACCGCAACCGGCCACAGTTGCAGCTGGTGCGCATTAAGGACATCAACTGCCGCATCAGGCCCGTCATCAAGGCCTAAGCGCGACGACAACACCAACTCCGGCATCCATCCATCCAGATTAACATATAGGCACCGCTCTGTATCTTATTTCCTGCAATTTTTATTCACTTTTTTCCTTTTTTTTTTGTTCTTGTGTTCGGTCCTTCGTATCAAATTCAAAACGCTCGTAAATATTTCATAATGTTGCGACAATAAAAATAAATATCATTTTATGGCAGCCATTTCTTTGTTCTGCTTTTATACTTGCATCGGCCACACTATGTCGCTCCGGCTCCGGCTCCAGCTCCGCCACTGACTCGCATGACTTGGCCATAAATTTGCTGGGGCCGCGCGCTTTTCAAGGCGCCAAGCCAAAAGCGGCCCAAACGGCATCGCAAATGTTCAATAAATTAAAATCGACTGCCATAAATTTCCATGTCAGTACATTAATTAAAAGCCCGTAATTCGCTTGCCCATGTCACTGGGCCACCCCACCAGCCCGCCAGCCCAGCAGCACACCAGCCCGCCAGCCCACCACCCCGCGACACCTGCGCCGCCCCCAACGCAGCTCAGCCGTAGCGGAAATTTTGTAATTTAATGCAATTAAAAAGCCAAACAGTTCGAAAAAGAAATTGTATTCATTTCATTTGGCGAAGCAAGCGAAATTGTTGCCACACACACGCGCGCAGCGGCGCATCAGCTGTAACTCATTAAGCGCTGCCCGCACCCAGCCCACACAGCACGCATGTCCTTGCCCATATAGATATATGTGCAAATACATATATATATATATATATATGAATGACCTCAGTCCTGGCTGCAGGCTGTTAAAGCAACTCTCTGCAGCTACGTGCGCTGCGGCTGAACCCGGCTAATATCCATTCGCAGTGCATCGCATCATTACAGACGTCCCCAGCTGCAAGGGCGACTCCCATCTGAAAGGCAATGCCATCTACTGGGCTAAAGGCTATCGTGCTCTGAGTCCAAGTTGATTACAGCTAAGAGCTTAAGCAAAACTATGAGTGTTGACCTTATTATAGCGGATTCAAATGAACTGCTGAGGGATCCGTGCGAGAGTTCTCTGAATATGAACAACACTTGGAGCCCCCTGGGAAGCTCTGCTAATTTTACTATAATATAATGCAGAACAATTTTATTTCTGGGAGCGGGACTGATTGCAAGCTGAAGCTAAGGGCAAATGGAGGCAGCATCAATTCAGTTTTGTCGTATTGATGTAATTATGAGTCGAAATCATGTAATTTTAAGCCAAAGTGATGAATTTTGAGCCAAAGTGATGCAATTTTGCAATGTTATAAGTCAGGCATTTTGACATTTGTGATCAAATGACTTGCGACATTGCGCATTGACAACTGAGTTGTACAAATGGAAATAGTTTGGCATGGTTATCAAGGTGCAAAAAAAAAATAATAAGAGCTTCATGTAAATTAACCCATAAATAAAGCCTGCAATCGATTTAGAAATATGAATTTTATATATTTAAATATTTGTTTTGCTTTCTATCTTAGCTTCAAGTTTGAATACCATTAGAAAAACATTTAGTTAGTATCGATAATGTTTCGATACTCGAGTACAGTGAGCAAGCTTGGCTACTCTACATGGGCCGAAAGTTACCGAATCACGGTAGGCCCTGCAATTCGGGCTTTGAAGTCGTTGTTCGGCCTGGACAAATTTTTCATCTCATTGCAAGTCAGGCAGTGCTACAAACAACACGTCATCTAGTTAAAAAAAAAAGAAAAAGTTTAAATTGAAATTAAATTTGCAAATCTGAAATTTGTGATTTTTTCTTGAGTTTCTTTCAAATTAATCGCTAAAAAAATTACAATTACAATGCGTCGTCCAGCGGATAAGAATAATAATAATAATCCCAATGGTAATGGCAATGGCAATGGCAATGGCAATGGCAATGCCAGTGGCAGCGGCAGCGGCCCCAGCGCTAAGAAGCCGAAAATGGAGAATTACGCTAAGCCCAAAAACAACAAGCCACCGTCTCCTGCTTTCATTGCCACGAAGACGATGAACAATGAATCGGGGTCATCGGACAGCAGCGATAGCGATAGCATTTTGAGCAGCTCTGGTAGCTCGTCCAGCATTATGTCTACATTGTCGAGCGACTCTGAGGACGACGCCGACGATGGGAGAAAAGTACGTCGCCGTCGCAGTCGAAAATCCAAGTACTCGAAGAGGTCCAAGTACAAATGTAAGCATAGTCATTCCCGTAAGAGATCACGCCCTGTGGCGTCTAAGAAGCCGGTGTCGGTAGCGTTACCAGTTCCACCTCCGGCCCCATTAATTCTGGTGGATATGTTTGCGTCCACTGAAGTTGTTCCGGCCCCGGTGCCTGCACCGGCTTCAGCCACCAACTCGACTTCGGTGCCAGCAATCGTACCAACAACTCCAAAATACCCTCCGCCGGCGATGATGGAGTCGGCAGCCAAGCGTAAGCACGGCGCCCATGCAGGCGTCGAGCCCAAAAATAAGCGTTCGACCAATAGCAAAAAATCGAAAAAGTCCAAAGACGATGAAGCCCAAAACCAAAAGTCGAGCGCGGCCACAGCAAGCAAGTCTAAGAAGTCGAACAAAGAGACGAAATCAAAGGATAAAGCGGGACCCCAGGCAGAGATGTCGCGAGGCAAGGCCATGAAAATGGAGAAAAAGCACGCGTCGTCCGCCAAGGCCAAAGTATCCGAGAAGGTTGTGCAATCCGATGCCAAGGACAAAAAGCACCGTAAATCATCGACATCAGAAAAATGCAAGGCCAAGGTTGAGGAGCAGGCGTCGCTTGTCAGCAAGGAGGAGCACCTCGCGATCCAGAATCCTTGGAAATCGAAAGACAAAGGCCGCCTACCGGAGCTTTCGCCATTAAGTGACAGACGCCGCCGCGCAATGACCCATGCGCCGTCAGTGTCAATTGATAAGTTGCGGCATCATCACGCTCACCATCCGACCAACAAGAGTACACGCGAGGGCAGTCGTTCGCCATTGCGCTCCAAGAACTGGCGCTCAATGTCGCGAACAGCACCCCGCCTGCGCGACAGGCGCTCGCCATCGAAGCCATGTACTCGGGATCGTTTCCGCCGTTCGCTGTCGACGAACCCATCAATTGTCTATCGACGTCGCAGCACCGAGAGCCGACCACCAAGCAATCAGCAGTCTCACGACCTGAAGACCGTGCGCCTGCACATCAAGGGCCTGACGCGCCAGGTGACCAAGACACATATTGTGGAGATCTTTGGCAGCTTCGGCCCCTTGACCAACGTTGACTTTCCCATCGATCATTTCTATCGCGGCGGCTATTTGCGTGCTGGACGCGGATTCGCCTTCGTCGAATATGCCAATCCTGAAGACTGCGAGATCGCGCTCAAGAACATGGACGGCGGCAAGATTGACGGCCAGCGCATTATCGTCTCTCCCTTTGAGAAGAGCATGCTGCGCTATCCCATGCGTCGTCGCTTCCCGTCGCCCCTAAACAACTATAATAATATATAATTATATCAAATGATAAATAATGTAAACATAATTTTTCTTGCAAGAAAAAAAAAAAGAAAACGTCAAAAAAGCGAAACATGAAAACCCGAGACAACATAAAACACGAAGCATCAAGACACGAACAAATTAAATGCGTAAAGCACGAAGCATCAAGACACGAGACACCGAAAACGAAACACAAAAAAAAAGAACAGAGCATCAAAACATAATAAAAAAAAGCAATTGATGAAACATGCAGAACTGAAACATGAAACCACGAAAACATAAAAACACGAATAAAATTTGTAATACAAAAATCAAATAAGAAATGCGCAATTAAAAAAATTAAACAAAAATCAAATAAGAAATGCGCAATTAAAAAAATTAAACATATTTTCTTTGGATTTGCTTTTAATATTGGGCGGAGTTGTCAAATTTGTCACTATATACATATGTATATACATATGTATATATATATATATATATATATATATATATATATATATATATATATATATATATATATATATATATATATATACATATATGTGACAATTAAAAATATGTGAAAATTGATTGATTTATTTTTTATATTCATATACATATTTATAAATGCTTTATATATTTTTATATATATTTTATACATTTATATTATATATATATTTATTTTTATATATATTTTATACATTTTTGTATGTATTCATATATATCTTACAAATTGAAAATTCATCGTTTAAGGTTATGTATGCATACATATATTGCATATACCACAGTATATATGTTAAATATGTGTATAAAATAAATCAAATAAAATTCTTCGAAATTTCCTTAAATAAAAACTCGAATTTGTCTCATTCAAATTAGAAACTATATTTAATATGAAAGATATGCATTATATATAGCTATTGCTATAAACTATCGTTTTAGCACCGATAGTTCACAGTTGAGTGCTCGGATTTTCGATAATTTCTTTTTTGGCTCAGCTCTGGCAGCGCCGAGCTTTGAACAATTCTTGACATATTCTCAGTAATATTTGCATTTGCCGCATTGTTGTCCCATAGAAAATAAGATTTCTGAAGCGAATTGAAATTGTTTTATAATATTTCAATCACATATAAATATTTCAGTTGCTGAATGTAAACAAGTTGTAAGCATTCATTTGTTTGATAATTCAGGCCAGATGCTCGTGTTGCATTCTTTTCCCAGCGTCCATTGTTCTCTCTATCTCTCTCACACTCTCTTTCTGCCCTTGCCCCGAACTCAATATTTTGTCATCTGTTCCATTCCATTCTACTTGGCTCTTGACGTATGTACCTCAACACAATCACAGCTGCATGTCGTGTACGTGTGTGTAGGTGCGCATGTGTACATGTGCATAAAACATGTATGCATGTACATGTAAGTAGCTTTCAATTAATGCTATTAAAAAGAGCTAAAACATTTTTAAAGGGCAACCTGCCGAAGCAGGTGAAGCGCCACACTTGTGCAAATAACTAAATAAATGAAAAAAAATGTAAATATTTTATAAATGCAAAATTGCATAACAGGCGAACCGCAAAATGTCGCAATTTTTGCTAAGTTTCGCTCAGCATTAATTTGCTTTTATGTAATTAGTCGAGCTTGTTTAAAAAAAAAAAAATTCAATAAAATTTGTTATGCATGAAAAATGTCAAAATTTTAACTTTCACATTCACATTCACAATTCAAATCAATATAAAAAAAGGTTTACTAATTTGATTAAATAGGTACATATATAAAATTAAATTTTAATTGAATTTAAAATGAAACCAAATTGAAAACTTGCAGAATTAATTCAAATTAAAATAAATGTTGTATGAATAAACATAAAAATTAAATTGGATTGGAAATTTTTAAAAACATTTAAATAAGCTAAACAAAATTACGCTAAATTCAAACATCATGTTTAATTTGTTTTATTTGATACAATAAATAAAGGATATTAGCTTAATTAAATATATGGTTGAAAAATATTAATTTAAATTTAAATTTTATATTTCACATTTTAATCAATATAAATAATAATACAAAATAAATTTGTAATTATATTAAGACATAGAGAACACAAATCAAATAAAAGAAACAGATTTTTATTTAAAATATAAATTATAAATTGATCAAAATTAAATAAATAAAAATATGTATAAATTAAATAATAAATTTAATTATTTATTATTATTTTCATATTTACAATTTGAAATACAAAAAAAAATTTAATCAATTAATTATATTTGTATTAAATCAATTTGTTTTTAATTGAATTTAATATAAAATGAAAATTAATATTTCTTTATTTATTAAATACAGTTTTTAATTGATTTCGTTTTTAAGGCCTTCTCCATTAGGGGCTTTGCAGAAAACTCTTCAATTATTAACTGGAAAATGATGTCAGAAAATAGTGGAGCTGGGCTCGCGACGGTTCCATGCTCGACTGCTCCAGATTTATGCTTTTGGTCATTCAATTAATTTGCTGCCATTTTGCAGAATTATGAATATATAGTGTGCTCTGTACATGGGCTTGGTTCATTTGGGCCAAAAGTATTATGAAATGCATTTATTTTCGCATTATTTTAACCTTTTGTATTCTGTTTAACCCGCAGCTGCCATCGCGTGCGCTGAGCTCCATGCAAAAGTTAACCGCGCTGGACTTTGACTACAACGAAATTGTGCGCATCGAGGATTACAGCTTCTATGGACTGCGCGTGTCGAAGCTGAACATCAAGGGCAATCGGCTGCAGGCGATACCGGAGCATGGGTTCGCTGGACTGGAGGACTGCATGCAGGAGATTGACGTGTCGGAGAATGGCTTGCGGACATTCCCGATGATGGCGCTGCGCAAGCTGGATCATCTGCGCATACTGAGACTCTCCAACAACAAGATATCCACCTTCTATGGCGACATTCAGCTGGCGACAAACAATGCCTCGGCGGCAGCGGCAACGGCGGCAGCTCTGCAGCTCCCTTCGCTAATCCTGCTGGATCTCAGCTCCAATCAGTTCAGCGAGATTGCGAACGATTGCTTTCGCGCCTTTCCGCAGCTGAAGACGCTCTCGTTCTATGCCAACCAGATTGAGATCGTGCAGCCGGAGGCGTTCAGAAGCCTCAAGGAGCTCATGTCGCTGGACATGTCGCACAATCGCATCATTACGCTGGATCCGAAGGTCTTCGACAAGAACAAGGGCCTGCAGACGGTCGACCTGAGTCACAATCACATACACGCCATCAGTGGGGTCTTCTCCAATTTGCCGCAGCTGCGCGAGGTCTTTCTCTCGGAGAACAACATACTGGAGCTGCCGGCGGATGCGTTCACCAATTCCACCAATGTGGACGTGATCTACTTGGAGTCGAATGGCATCGCTCACATCGATCCCAATGTGTTCAGCACCCTGGCCAACCTGGATCATTTGTATTTGCGCTCGAATTTCATACCTCTGGTGCCGGTGACGCTGTTCGACAAGTGCACGAAGCTCTCGTCGCTGTCGCTGGACAACAACGAGATCCAGGACCTGGAGATAGGCATGTTCCGCAAGCTGGAGCAGTTGCGTGAGGTGCGACTGCACAACAATCGCATACGCCGTGTGAGGAAGGGCGTCTTTGAGCCGCTGCCGGCGCTGCAGGAGCTGCACATACAAAAGAACAACATTGAGGACATCGAGCCGGGCGCTTTCCACACCCTGGGCAACATGCAGCACATAAATCTGCAGGATAATCAGCTGACCGAGCTGGAGGACATATTTCCAGAGCAGAACTCCTCGCTGCTCTCCATTCAGCTGGAGGCGAACTATTTGCGCAAGATCCATCAGCGCACGTTTCGGCAGCAGCAGCGCATCCAGATCATGTGGCTGCGCGACAATCAGCTGGTCAAGATCGATCGATCACTGTTCGTGGACACGCCGCACCTGGGCCGTCTCTATCTGAGCAACAATCGCATACGCGAGATCGAAAAGGACACCTTCGTCAGCCTGGGCCTGCTCAAGTTTCTCGACCTCAGCGGCAATCAGCTGCGTCAGCTGCGCCGCGACTATTTCGCCACGCTGCACAGCTTGGAGGAGCTCAGTCTGGCCCACAATCAGATCGAGAGCATTGAGGGCTATGCGTTCAGTCGGCTCAAGCAGCTCAAGTCCTTGGATCTGTCGCACAATCCGATCGTGCAGCTGACGCGCGACATATTTCTGGACGAGCTGCCACTGAGCACGCTCAATCTGCGCAACACCTCGCTGAGGAAGCTGGAGCAGCACACGTTCAAGTCCATGCAGAATCTGAATGAGCTCAATCTGGAGCGCAACCAGCTGAATCCGGCGGACATCCAGAAACTGGACGTGCCCAGTCTGCGACGTCTGCATCTGTCGCACAACAACTTTAGCCATGTGGGCATTGGCGGCGTCGTCGGCGGCATTATGTCCGGCATGTTCGATAAGCTGCGCTCCCTGCAGCAGCTGTCCATGGCCAACTGCAGCTTGAGCAGCATACCCGATCAGCTGTTCGCGAAGAACACGAATCTGGTGCGCATCGATCTGTGCGACAATCAGCTGACCGAGATGAATCGCAACATCTTCAGCGGACTGAACGTGTTCAAGGAGCTGCGTCTGTGCCGCAACAATCTGGTCGAGTTCCCGCACATTGCCTTGTACAATCTGAGCACGCTGGAGACCCTGGATCTGGCCAAGAATCAACTGAACTCCATTGACTTCTTCAAGCTGAGCGGCACACTCAATCTGCGGCAGTTGGTGCTGCGGGACAACAAGATCAACTCGCTGAGCGGCTTCAATGCGGTCAACCTGACGCAGCTGGACAACGTGGATCTCAGCGGCAATCTGTTGCTCTCGCTGCCGGCCAACTTTCTGCGGCACTCGATCAATTTGCAGCGCGTGGATTTGTCCAGCAATCGCTTTCTGCAGATACCCAGCTCGGCGCTGTCGGACGTGTCCATACCGCGCCTCTCCTGGCTCAATTTGACGGGCAATCCGATTAATAAGATCTATACGGTGAAGGAGGAGCGTTATCTCTATCTCAAGGAGCTGTACATCTGCCAGACGAATCTCTCCATACTCACCTCGAAGGACTTTGAAGCGTTCCAGGCGCTGCAGCATCTGCATTTGGTGAACAATCGCATCACGCGCATCTCGCCGGGCGCCTTCAAGTCGCTGGTCAATCTGCTGACGCTGGACATCAGTGTCAATGAGCTGGAGATGCTGCCCAAGGAGCGCTTGCAGGGGCTACGCCTGTTGCGGCTGCTCAACATATCGCACAACACGCTCAAGGATCTGGACGAGTTCAGCAGCGAGCTGGGCCAGCTGCAGACGCTCGACCTGAGCTTCAATCAGCTGGATCGCATATCCAAGAAGACCTTTCGCAATCTGCACGGCCTGGTCGAGCTGCTGCTCATGGGCAATCGCATGACGGCCCTGTCCAACGACGGCTTTCGCTATTTGCGCAAATTGCATTTGCTTGATCTGCGCAAAAACTATTTCGAGCTGGTGCCCCTGGAGCCGCTCAGGCCACTCGAAACGAATCTGCGCACACTGAAGCTCGAGGGTGAGTAGTAGTGGCTGCGATGGCGCGGTGGCGCGGTGGCGGTCATAAATTCACAGTCCTTTGCCTAATTTGGGTGCTTACACTGATGTGATTTTCGTTTGTATACAGAGAATCCACTGCATTGCAGCTGCGATGCACAGAAGCTCTGGGAATGGCTGCGGGATCATCGCAAATGGTCGCTATCGCCAACGGGCGGCGATAACATTAATTATCTGAGGTGCGAACACCCAACGGAGCTGCGCGGCAAGGTGTTTGGCCGCATGGAGCCGCAGCAATTTTGTGATGCCCCATTAATACCCAAAATGGCCATACAGGACATACAGCCGTATTCGGTGGTCGTTTCCTGGCAGAGTCGCGACCATTTGGGCCTCACTGGCTTCGAAATTGTTTACCACGCCACCGGCGATGGACTCATTGCGGCACCAGCCGACCGCGACGATGCCCGCGGCCGACCAGATAATCATAGCGAACGGGATAGGAATGGAAATGGGGATGTGGATGGCGACCGGGACTACGATTTGCCGCGCCAGCACAGCGACCACGAGCGGGACAGGGAGAAGGAGCGCCTGGCCCAGTTCGCCGCCACGGATGAGGTGAGTGGCCAATGATTGCTCAGCCCACAGACCCCAACTGACGCTGGACGCGCACAAAAAAATTTAAAAGAAATCTGATGTTAAGCTCTCGATGCCCTGATGACCAAGTGCAAGTGTATGTCACTGCCTCAGCCCCCACCCCTGCCCCTGCCCCTGCCCCTGCCGCCGTGTCCCTTTTGGGAGACCCCCCTCCCCGGCCCGTAATTCTCCTTTAATAAACGCTTAATCAACGCTTAGCGCGCTGGCCTGCGTGGAGCCATGTGGCCCCGTTCGATCGGCGATAAACTGCGCAACTTTGTGCATACAAAATTTAATTTAAGCAGCACGCTGCCCCGGGGTCCTCAACTAACTAAGATGCCGGCACAGTGGGCACAGCTGGCAAAGGATGTGCACAGAAAACAAAAATCGGGTCGGTCTGATACGAATTGAAATCACTCAAGAATTTCTTTAGATATTCATAGAAATATATTCAAAGCGAGTTTGGGGTCTTCCATCAAATTTCGTATTTATTTAATGCATGAATCGAGAGTTGAGCCCATTGTCCAGGTCAGTTAGTCATATTGCGGCCGCGGGGCTCGAGAGAAAATTTTAATAAAACGACACGACGACGACGACGATGATGACGCGGATGACGATGATGACGTGGAGCATTGGTGACCGGGGCATATTGAGTACATGACTGAGGTTGGCATCGCAATAATTATGTTGGAAACTTGGTTAATTTATTCCATAGATACACGGCAAGCGGCTAAACGGCACGGCCAGCTCAACAAAGCTAACCAAATTGAGCCCCAACACGCGCTATCACATCTGCGTCATCGGCACGGGTAATTGGCTCTCGGAGCCGTTGGCCAATGCGCTTCAAAGGCTGCACTACAATGAGACGCGCGACGACCTGCTGCTCGCCATGGCGGCTGCCGGAGATGTGCCATTGGCTGCCGCCCTGCCCTCCATGCCGGACAGCTATTCGCCGTATCAGCATCTGAATGGTGCCAACCAGGAGTTGCAGCAGCACCAGCAGCAGGCGCTGATTGAGAACAGCATTGTGACGGACAAGGCGCTGCATGAGGTGCTCAAGAATTCGCACATCTCGGCCTGCACCGACGTCCAGACGCTCGACTCCACGCCCAGCCTGATTACGGACGAGAACGGGCTGTCGAGCAACGGATTCATACACTCCATACTGACGCGCCGGTTGGGCCTGATTGTCGGCTGCTGTCTGGGCATCATTGTGTTCATTGTGATGATCTCGGTGCTCAGCTACGTGAAGCTCAAGAAGCAGCGCATCGAGAATGCCAAGCGGCAGGCGGCCATGCCGCCCGAATATATCTCCTATCGCCACTTCTCCATACCCAACGAGGAGCTGACACGCACCGCGGCCAGTGTCAATAGTGCGTCGGCCGCAGCGGCGGCGGCTGGTGCCTCGGGCAGTGCCACGGTGCCAGCTGGTGGTGCGCATGGCATGGCCGGCGTGCCGAGCGGTATCAGTGCGCATATAAGTGGCACAAGTCTGAGCACCGGCACCACCACCACCACAGCGACCACGCCCATTGGCGGCGTGCCCCTGGCCATGGCCAAGTCGGGCAGCCGCAGTCCCATTGTGGGCATTGCGGGTCTCGTTGTCGAAAACGGCGATGCGGGCAGCATTGTGGCCGTGGCCACATCGCCAGCGAGCAATGCGCCACACAACAATCACAGCCACAACAACCATCATCATCAGGCGGCGCATCGGCCCAACAACAATGGGGCCATTGGGGGCTACATGGCGGCGGGCGTGGTGCTCAATACGAATCATTTGAGCGTCTGTTAGTCGCTCGGACGGCAAAACAATTCAATTGCATTCGATTTGCAGTGCACTTCATGAATGTTGCATATTATATGTGTATGTGTGTGTGCGTGTGTGTGTGTGTGTGTGGTGTGTGTGTGTGTGTGTGTGTGTGTGTATGTGTGTGTTGAAAGACTTTCGTTTAATTGCCATCATTAATGCCGCCACTTCAGGGCATTATTATCAATGTCGGCGCGTAGCATATATATATATATATATGTATATATATATATATATATATATATATATATATATATATATATATATATATATATATACACTCGATACTCGCACAGCAATGCAATCTGACGAGTATTACGAAATATGCAGTGCTCAAAAGGTTACTCAAATAATCCATTTTACCACACTGTCTCAATTTATGGCGTCGCACTCACTTGATCTGCCAAATACACCCGCTCAAATCCCATACGTACATATATATACATATACATACATATATACATACATATATACATACATATATACATACATATATACATATGATGTGCGTTCAATTCATTCAGCATAAAAACTTTTTCAATCGGAGCAAATGTCAAAGCATTTTTTATGTTTTCAATGTGGCCCAAAAATGCATTTAATTTATGACTAAAAAATTTTCAAAAAAAAAAACCTTAAAACTTTCACTAAAAAAATCAAAAAAAAAAAAAAAAAAAAAAAGAAAATAAATAGATGAGAAAACAAAAACTAGGTTAGTGATAATAAACATCATGATGCGTTCAACGTTCGTTTAGTTATGAAAATTTCAAATAGAGAAAAAAAAATCAAAACAAAATAAAATAAAATATTACGAAAATAAATATATATGTAATAATATAGAGGGTAAAACATTTTCAATGTAAATACAAGTTGGAACGCAATGATAACTCAGCTCAAATATGAAAAGCAAAACAACAACAAGAAAATCTGTTTTTAGTGTAATGATAAAAATATTACAAGTAAATGAAAAAAAAAAAAAAAGAAAAAACGATGAGAAATGTCGTAGTTAAAGGCTGAGGCCAGGCTACACGTATTTAGGGCTTAGTGAGGCACAGACACAACTGTAATCAATGTTGATGTTGTTGACAATTTTTTTTTTTGAGCCAAAAGGAAAAATCTAGAATTAATGGAAAACAATTTTTTTTTGGAAGCAGCGCGGTAAGTAAGAATCACTAAGTAAATAGCATCGGAAGTAATCGTAAACGAATGAGTTTAACAATCTCTGTCGAACTGCAAGAGCAACATATTACAACTAATTAAAAAATTAAAGCAAATACGAAATTAGGCTAAGCAAAAAATAAAAAAAAAAAAAAAAAAAAAAAAGAAAACGAAAAAAAATAAACTCAAAGAGTTTCATTTTTAAAATGCAAAATATACGTTTTTTTTTCGTCTTCTTAGTTTATATATATGATTTTCGTAAAACCATAAATAAATGCAATTTTTTTTTTTAAATACTACTTACATAATACAGAAATACATTAGTCAAGGATTTAGCTATAATACGAAAAAATACAAATTAAAAGCATATTTACACCTAAGCGAATCATATTTATGTGACAGAGCGCTGCGTAGTATACCAATTACTTTATAGCCGCCAGAGAAGATGACGAACATTTTCACAAATATACAATGGCCAGGGCGACACACATCCAAATAATGCCGGCAAACTGAAAATTAGCAAAACAATAAGAAGATCGAAAGCAAATCAAATCAACCGATGTCCCTAGCCCATGCCGTACGACCCGACACGGGTGAAAACAATAGCATACGTATGGTAAATGAAGATACCCTGTAATACCCAGTTGGGAGCATTAGTCAAACAGAAAGCATGAAAACTTATCTGAAAATAGCTGCGCGAATTGCCAAATGCAAATCAAAAATCGAAATTAAGAATCAAAATGCAAAAATACCAAAATAAAAATAAATAAAATAAATAAATGAATAAAAGAAAACAAAGAAAAATATTATAAGAGCAAATTTATGCATTAACGAAGCTTACCAAATGCTCTGCAGCAATAATGTGTATGTATGCGTGACTACACTCACCATAGTTCTAGTCTTACGTAGAACTTGAAAGCCAAAAGCAAACAGAATTCACATAAAAAACAAATGCAATAAATGAAATTATTATAAACAAAAAGAAAAAAAAAAAAAAGCAAAATATTGTATTGAGTGCAACAAGAACTAAATATAAATAAATGACAAACGAAATTTAACAATAAATTGTGACAAAGACTTTTACTCAATTGGGGCGGTTGGCCATAAATGATTGTGTTGCTCTAGTTTTTCAGCTTAGCTCAGACCTCAATTAGTTTGAAAAAGGTATAACGGCTTGCTGATAATGTATATAACAGGCATAACGAGGCGTGCCACACCCCATAATGTTAGTACATAGAGCTGAGTTTAAGTAACTCTGTCCGTCAGTCCGTCATGCACAGAACTCTCTTCTCATATGAAATTCGAGTGCTGAGTCAGTCTGCCTGTGTCCATACAACTTTTTGTAAGTGTTGTATCATTCAATCTTTTTGTGTTGATATCATTCTTTCATGTCATATTTTTTTTAGATAATTAGCCATGCACAGACTTCTCGCATTCAGAGCCTAGCTCTGGCTTTCAGCTTTTGTTTGGCCTTGTCGCATTCCGATTTTGCAGCGTTTTGTAGCACCCAACTTGCAGTGAGTGTCATAGCAGTCAGCTTATTGGGGTGATGTAGCATTCAGCTTTGTTATTTTTTTTTTATAATAGGCTCTGTCCATCCGTCTGTTCTCCGTCCGCCATGCGCAGACTGCTCGAGTACTAAGCATTCAGAATCTAGCTCTGGCTTTCAGTAGAATTTTGATTATGCATGGTTTCGTAGTATCAAACTTGCAATGAGTGCCATAGCAGGCAGCTTCTTAGGGTGCTGTAGCATTCAGCTTTGTTATCTTTTTTTTCGATAACTAGCTCTATCTGTCCGTCTGTTCTCCGTCCGCCATACACAGACTTCTCGAATTGTAGCATTCAGAATCTAGAATCTAGCCCTGGCTTTCAGATTTTGTTGGGCCTTGTAGCATTCTGATTTTGCAGCGTGTTGTGAG
The DNA here is from genome assembly GCA_035047625.1 of Drosophila mettleri. NCBI lineage: Eukaryota > Metazoa > Arthropoda > Insecta > Diptera > Drosophilidae > Drosophila > Drosophila mettleri. The sequence goes on along the minus strand of JAWNPI010000109.1, from coordinate 11,101,687 downwards.
CACCCAACTTGCAGTGAGTGTCATAGCAGTCAGCTTCTTAGGGTGCTTTAGCATTTTGCTTCGTTATTTTCTTATAATAGGCTCTGTCCATCCGTCTGTTCTCCGTCCGCCATGCGAAGACTGCTCGAGTACTAATCTAGCTCTGGCTTTCAGTAGAATTTTGATTATGCATGGTTTCGTAGTATTAAACTTGCAATGAGTGCCATAGCAGTCAGCTTCTTGGGGGTGCTGTAGCATTCAGCTTTGTTCTGTCCGTCGGTTCTCCGTGCGCCATGCAGAGACTTCTCGAATTGTGGCATTCATCTAGAATCTAGAATCTAGAATCTAGCCCTGGCTTTCAGCTTTTGTTGGGCCTTGTAGCATTATGATTTTGCAGCGTTTTGTAGCACCCAACTTGCGGTGAGTTTCATAGCAGTCAGCTTATTGGGAGTGCTGTAGCATTCAGCTTTGTTATTTTTTTATAATTAGGCTCTGTCCATCCGTTTGTTCTCCGTCCGCCATGCACAGACTTCTCGAATTCTAGCATTCAGAGCCTAGCTCTGGCTTTCAGCTTTTGTTGGTCCTTGTCGCATTCCGATTTTGCAGCGTTTTGTAGCACGTTTTGCAGTGAGTGTCATAGCAGCCAGCTTCTTAGGGTGCTGTAGCATTCTGCTTCGTTATTTTTTTTATAATAGGCTCTGTCCATCCGTCTTTTCTCCGTCCGCCATGGGAAGACTGCTCGAGTACTAATCTAGCTCTGGCTTTCAGTAGAATTTTGATTATGCATGGTTTCGTAGTATCAAACTTGCAATGAGTGCCATAGCAGTCAGCTTCTTGGGGGTGCTGTAGCATTCAGCTTTGTTCTGTCCGTCGGTTCTCCGTGCGCCATGCAGAGACTTCTCGAATTGTGGCATTCATCTAGAATCTAGAATCTAGAATCTAGCCCTGGCTTTCAGCTTTCGTTGGGCCTTGTAGCATTATGATTTTGCAGCGTTTGTAGCACCCAACTTGCGGTGGGTTTCATAGCAGTCAGCTTATTGGGGGTGCTGTAGCATTCAGCTTTGTTATTTTTTTTTATAATAGGCTCTGTCCATCCGTCTGTTCTCCGTCCGCCATGCGCAGACTGCCGAGTACTAAGCATTCAGAATCTAGCTCTGGCTTTCAGTAGAATTTTGATTATGCATGGTTTCGTAGTATCAAACTTGCAATGAGTGCCATAGCAGGCAGCTTCTTAGGGTGTTGTAGCATTCAGATTTGTTCTGTCCGTCGGTTCTCCGTGCGCCATGCAGAGACTTCTCGAATTGTGGCATTCAGAATCTAGAATCTAGCCCTGGCTTTCAGCTTTTGTTGGGCCTTGTAGCATTCCGATTTTGCAGCGTTTTGTAGCACCCAACTTGCAGTGAGTGCCATAGCAGTCAGCTTCTTGGGGGTGCTGTAGCATTCAGCTTTATCTTTTTTTTCGATAACTAGCTCTGTCTGTCCGTCTGTTCTCCGTCCGCCATACACAGACTTCTCGATTTGTAGCATTCAGATTCTATAATCTAGCCCTGGCTAAGCATTCAGAATCTAGCTCTGGCTTTCAGTAGAATTTTGATTATGCATGGTTTCGTAGTATCAAACTTGCAATGAGTGTCATAGCAGTCAGCTTATTCGGGGTGCTGTAGCATTCTGCTTTGTTATTTTTTTATAACTGGCTCTGTCCATCCGTCTATTCTCCGTCCGCCATGCACGGACACCTCATAAAGTGTATATAGAGTTGAGTTGCACTGGCTCCGTCCGGTATGAACATAATTCTCCTGTAACATTTAGTTTTTTTTGTATTCTACTATTTGTGGTGATGTAGCATTCTTTGATATATCTATATTAAATATATGTAATATATACATATTTCTTATCTTTTTATATTACTTAGACAATTTTAATGAAATGGACATTTCCGTTGTCTTCAGCACGTTTTCTCATCAACGACATTAAATGCAATGCGGAATTTTAATTAGCCGCGCTTATATATACGCACGCCCATACAGACACTCACTGGCGTTGGACAGAGCAGCTCCCACCTGCCACAAGCAGCCGAATTCAACGCAGACAACACACACTTCTGTGTCCCTCTCTCTCCCTCTCTCTTCCTTTCACTCTTATTAAAATGTTTGTCATAGTGACTCTGTGTGCAACAAGATATGCTATGCAGTTGCAGCCAAGAAGCCCCTAACAATAGCAGAGCAACAGTAACTACAAGCAGTCTGCTAGACTGAAACACACACCACACACGCACACACGCACACACACATACACTACTCACACACTCACCCACACACACACACTTGGTCCATTTAAAAGTTGATTTAATAACAGCTTGCATTACTGTATTTACAGCACAGCCAACGTCGTCTGTAAACTATCGAATTTAGATTCTTAAAAATTAAATGAAACTCGAGACTTAAATAAATGCTGCTGGGTGCAATTAATAGTAAAACCAAAGAAATATTTTGAAATATTCTTTTTTAAATAAAATTAAACAGTTGTAAGTTAAATTGAATAGATGTCGTAGAAGAGCTTAATAAAAATCTTTTATTTTTTCGACTCAAACTCAGCATTGCTTACTTACCCTGATCCACAGTGGCTTAAAGAAACACGATCAGAGTCCTTGGAATGATATCCATATATAATATTAATATTTTATTGTTGTTTATTTTTTAATATTATATATGTTATTACTGTATATTTTATGATTATATATTTTATTATTTTTTTTATATTTTATATATAAATATTTTATAACTATTTTTATTTTTTTTATTATTATTATATATTTTATTATTATATATATTTTTAATGCAGAACGGCAATGAGCAACAGATCATCAAAAAAACTGCTCTAAAAGTAAGTAAATAATGTATTCAGCTTTCTATGGAATTTATTTCAGTCTAGAACAGACTTTTAACCTGCGGCAACAATTCAAGGGAAATGCCTTGGCGGGACCTTGTGTAAAATGAAGCAGCCACACTCGTGCCATTGACTAACTAGTAACAAATTAAATATTGTTAGCGACTCGACAGACTCCATTGTAAATAGAGTCACATTTCGGCAATGTGTAACCACATGCTGCGCTGGCAATGCAAATTGGCTAGTAAACTGAGATGTTGGCGCAAGAATGTTTGTTGTTTGCCCAAAGTGAATAAAGATGCGGCAGCTGCAGCAGGATTAGGAGCGACTGGCAGTCGGCGTCTAGGCGCTTGGCTACGGCTCCATTTGCATTACTTGCAACAATAAGTAGGTAACTAAGTAAGTTGCTTCATTAAAACAAACTTTAATTGGCAAAATTTCCACCTGCCTGACGTGAATAAGAGACTCCAACTCCCAACCGCTCTCGCGCTGTCTGTGCGCATATTTGAAGGAGAAAAAAAAAAGAAGAAAGATACATGACAATATCGACAGCAGGACCATTTACCGCTCCACTCAACTAGGAAAACACTTTGCCGGGCTCTAGGCAAACAGCAGTTGAAGCTGTAACTTCGACTGCGCCGGTGAATGGAATTGGGACTGCGAACTGTGGAACTGAGCCGGGGCATTGCAGCAACCGCAACTCAAGTCAAGTTGCGTCAAGTCAAGTCAAGTCGTCATCGTCATCTTCATCATCATCTCAACGACACGGATGTCAACTGTCTGCCTCGGCTGTCGCTGTGGGTTCGACTTAATTGCATGACAAGGACAAGCACATGGCTGACATGGAGCTGCAAGAGCGACGCGACGCGACGCGACGCGCGAATACCCTGTGCGGTCAGTTAGGTCCATATGAATTGAGCCAACGACAAGCTGCAGTACAGGGTATCTGCCAGTTGGCATTCCAGCTGAGTTGTAAACTAGTTTTTGTCTAATATTTGGAGCAAGACATGTTGCTAAAATTGCTAGGCATGGTTAGCCATGCGACAAGCTCGAGTCCTGCAGACAGGACACTCAATCACCAAGTAGTCAATAGTCAATTAAGTTGCAAAATGCCAGAGGCTTTTTCAATTGTTAATTCAAAATGTTTTTGATCAACTTAAAGCTGAACAGAAAAACAGAAACAAAAAAAAAAAAAAAAAAAAGATATAACTCACTCAGTGTCACATAACTTGGCTAGCAACGTGAGGACAACAGCAGACGAAAAGAGCGAACGAAACAAAACAGAAACGATATATATATATATATATATATATATATATATATATATATATATATATATATAAGGGGAAAACAAGCGGAACATATTTTTCACATGAACACCGCAAAACTATTGAAAATTACTATAAACAGCTTCGGCAAACGTATGCCGTGGACTTGGCTGGCCATCAACAACAAAGGCAACAAAAGCAACAATAACAATAACAAAAATATTTGAGACCAAAACTGACCGCCACCCAGTCGATTTATGAGCGCCGATTTGTGCAAAAAAAAGAAAGAAAAAAAAACACATATATGTATATATGTATATATATATATATATATATATATATATATATATATATATATATATATATATATATATATATTTATTGGACAAACAAACTGTGAAGCGAAAAGTTTTTCCATTAAATCAATGAAGCGCACAAAATATTCGCGCCAACGATAATATCGAGTCAAGGGAACAACGAGCAACTCGGATAAGTCAATGCAACCCCGAAGCACGCCTAAGCCGAAAAATAGTCAAAACTTTTGATTTGTTATGTATATACATATATATCGTATATATATATATATATATATATATATATATATATATATTTTGCGTATGATTAATTGTTTGCGATCTTAGCAAGTGTTAAGGGATATGCAATGGGTGCCACATATGATATATATGCATAAAGCTGCAGGCAGTGAGTGAGCCGATTTAGTTAGGTAGTTATGGACGCTCACTGGACGTGTGTGCATTTTATGTATGGCGACAGCTCGATTTTTTCTAGTTTTTACACATTTGGCTAATAAAAATAAAAAATAAAATGCACCAAAAGTTGCGGAAAATATTTGCGCAAAAAAAAAAAAAGGAAAAATGAGGGAGGGGAAGGAAAGTGAACAAAAAGCCAATTGGACACTGCAGCAGTCACAGGGTGTGAACGAGATGTGTACAGACTCGTGTGTGTGTGTGTGTTTGGGTGTGTGTTTGGGTGTCGAACAAATGGACTGTTGGGCAGCTGGACTCTGGGCCAGTTGGGCGGACGGACTGTGTGACAATGGCGACGCAAAGGCAATGAATGGCCACATGACAAAACATACGTTTCGTGTAAAAATTTTTGTCATAAATTTCGTTTGGCGGCCCCTTGGTCGCTTGCTCTTTTATTATTTTATTTATATATATATTTTTTTTTGCCAGGACACACAGGTATTTTTGAAATTTTTGTGTTGCCAAAAGAAGGAATTATTAAATGAAACTCGCATAAGCTAATTGCGCAATTTGCTGAAATCAAACAAAGTGTTTGCCATGCAAATATTGATAAAGCATTGTTGGCCAATGCAGCTAAAATGCAACAATTTGCACAGCACTTGGAGAGGCTAAAGAGAAAGAAAGAAAAATGAAATGAATGTATTTAAAATAAAGTCATAATTATGAGAAATAAGAGCTGAGCAGATCATCTGAGGGCTGAGGGCAACTGACTTGGACACATGTTGCACAACATCGCCGGCAACAATGCTGCGCTGGGCCCGGTCAGCTGAAGCTCCCGCTTATGCTTGATTTTTGCCCTTTATCAATTGTTCTTGGAATTTTTTTAATAAATCATAAATGCTTAGCACAATTTTTTAATATTTTATTTGTACTTTGTGCATGACGTCAACTGATTGAATTTGGAAAAATATTGTTTTTGATTTATTTTCTTGTGATACAGTTAGACTTTTTAATGAGGTTTACTTTTCTTTGGTCTAGCCTGGATGAAATTTAAATTTAGTGTTAGCTGACAATTACCTTTGGGCGTGACCTACCTGTCGACAATAATTTTGCCTCATCTTCTCGGGCATGAGGCACCAGGCGAGTACGGCCCGCTGCACCAGTTCCTGCTGAGGAATCAGCTCATTGCGCACTTTAAACTCGCCCAAAAATTTAAGATACGAATTAACCGATTCCTGCTTACGTTTGCTGCTGCACTTATGCTTCTCAACAGCAATACTGGGCTTGCTCTTAATTCTTACGCAGCTGCTTTTTCTTTGCGTCCCAGTTTTTTGTTTACTAGTTACATATGCTGGCTTTTTCAACTTCGACTTGACCATTTTAATTCTGCTCTCGCTTCTGGCTTTCCCATTAAGCTTTGACTTCACTCTTAAGCCATTCCCTTTCGATTTTTTCTATGCAACACACGTGATCATTGAGCCGAGCTTTATAATCCATGCCCAACACTTACCGAAGAACTCGAACTTCCTGAGACAGTGTGTGCCTTGCCTGAAAGCCCTTTGTTACCACACGTTTTTCTATGCATTTCGTCTATATGCGTATAATTTGCAACACGGACGTACAAAAAAAAAAGAAGTTAATTCTCTTAAATATTAAAAATTTATTTCCATTAAAAAATATTTTATTAAAAGAACGAAAAAATGTTGGAGATCAACTCCCGCATCAAATTTGATATTGAATTTAGAATTAATAAGTGACTGACAGTTTGGCCTGAGCTTATCATGTTTCAATTTATGAGGAAGTAAATGGAATTTGTTTCATGCCATTGACGCCATTTTATAGCTAGAGACATGGAATTTTGTAAAAATTTATACCTTACGCAGCAGCTTGGGCTGCTTGAATTAAGTAAAAAATTGTATAGCTAGAACAAATATTGTTGACTTTGTTTAATTTAATATTTTTTTTAAATATATAGACTGATTTATTGACTGACTAATTGAAGATCAATTCAACACGCGAAAGAGTTGAGTTGAGTCCCTACAGAGTCAGCCGAATGCCTACAGGTGCTCGATCAAGCGTTGCTCTTTGCAGCTGACGCAGCCATATAGTTATATATATATATATATATATATATATATATATATATATATATGTCTATGTCTACATGCATGTATAAAAACATCAGTGGATTATCAGAGAACACGCTGTGTTGATGCCCCATCGAGGGAATCGCCACTGTGTCTTTGACAAGGAAATTCCATTAAAAATGAAAGTTTTAAATTTCAGAAAGCAGCAGCAGCAGTGGCAGTGGCAGTGGTAGTGGCAGCGGCAGCGGCGGCTGCTAGTTGTAGCATCGGCAGTAAATCAACAACAATTGCAAAATAAACCACAAGCAGCCAGCTAAAGACAACAGCAACAAATGAGCAACAATAGCAGCAAGAACAACAACGAAACAAAAAATAATATAGCAACAGCGTGCCAGTTATTGTTATTGTTAGTGCTTGTGTTGCTGTTGCTGTTGCTGTTGGGATTGCTGTTTGTTGTTGTTTTACTTACTGCTGCTGTTGCTGCTGTTTTTATAGCTGCTTACAGTTAAAACGGCCAACACAGATAGCAAAGTTGGTAGCTCGAGCAACGTGCAAAACACAAACAGACGCTGCCCGTCTTGTGATAAATGACCACTCCATAAATTTTTATTTCTACTCAACTCAATCTCAAGCTCAATCTTTTGCTCTGGCTGCTGCTGCTGCTGCTGCAGGTGCTGCTCCTGGTCAGTTTTATGGGCACTGCTGTTGCCGCGAAAGCACTCTTCTTTTGGGCCATGATTGCGCACAGAGTCCGCCTTAAGCTTCAGCAAAAATTGTTTGTCTGGCATTCTGTTGGACAGGCGGCAGCCACTGGGATTTCCATTCAGCATTCGCTGCTGGCAACGCATGCAAATTGATTGCACTGCCAGGTGAGCGGATGACAGTGACAATGATGAGCATCAGTAGCTGGACGCTATCGTCGCCTCGCATAGATAAGCAGACGCTGCTACAAATAAATTAAAGCATTGTCAGCAGAGCCGGCGAAATTGTCATCGACATGCGCATTATCATTCTGCCCGCATTTGGGACCCCCCACAGCCGGATATCTCTATGCCAGTCAGTTAACTTGGCCAACTACTATGCGCATTTATCAATTTTCATTTCCTGTCAACTGTATGCCAAGAGCGTGCTTCGCTTTCTACAATCTGAACAAGGCCTAGAAAAGCAAAAATTATCAAAGGATAAATGTTGGCTGAGAGCAGCTTCTGCTGCCATTAAGAGCTCTCTCAAGGCTCTTATAGCCAGACTGCTCACTGTCGTTACTCAACGGAATCTATATCTATATTTTCCTCTCCGTCTTGCAGCTCGGCATCGCATTTTAAGTCCTTCTCTGTTTAATGGCACACAATTATTAAGAGAATCACATGCCTTGGAGTGCAGTTTAATTAATTTGTTTTTCTTTCATTATATGTAAATATAAATTTCAATTAGCCAGCTTAAGCTACGGTTATGCGCAAAGCTTCACATAAGTGGATTAAATTCCTCTAGAACAGCAACATAATATGGAATCACTGAATTACTCCTGCTACGGCATTAGAAAGGAATTTGCCAAGTCAATTATTATTATTTATTTATACATATGAATATAGCAAATGAAAGAAATACTCAAAATGTAAATTGATAAATAAAGAATTGATAAACAAAGTTAATCCTCTTGAAATACATACATAAAAGTAACTTTAAATATACGACTTGCTTTAAAATCATATATGCTTCCATTATATATACTTTCTCTTTATATACTTACAGTATATATTCTACTACATATACTTCCACAATATATATTTCCTATTATATTACTTATATACTTCCACTATATATACTTCCATTATATATACTTTCACTATATATACTTTCATTATATATATCCCGACCTTGCTATGCATGAGCATTCAAAGTTCTGAAACTATTCAACTTTCCACACACACACTAATAATATTCAGCCTCTCTTCTCGTGAATGTATTCACAAGTCATCAGGCTGTAGCGGGTTTTAAATATTTAGGTAAACTAACTCAAGAGTCATAGCAAATATTATTAGGTTTTCAGTTCATTTTTGGATCTTATTTATTTCTCCGGTTTGGGCGAAAGACTGTTCAACATATTCAATCAATCAGATGCGAGCTCTACTCACTTACGTCTGTTGTCTTGCTCACTGATCTCTAAAGCCAAGATTGATTGCTTAGCGCAATCTGAAATAATATAAAGCTACAATCGTTCGTACGGAACTGCTCCCCATGGACCTGAGAGGTTCTCACATTTTGTTCATCAAAATCGCTCGGTACTCGACTCTTTGAGAGGCGTTTACGCTCGGACTCGAAAGGCGATTTTCAGTATCTGATGAAGTTACTTTGGTTAATAGTTGAAATCCTGATCTTATTGGCACTTTAACGAGTTAGTTAAAAATAAATATGTTTTTTATTTAGAAAACAATTTTTATTAAGTTTAAAATTTATTTATTTAAGAATTTTCAAAAATTGTTTTGCGGTTTGCCATTTTTTTTAAGCTTTGGGCTATCGGCAGGAATATATATACACTGCTGACAGGTTAGACGCAACAATTTTTTTTAAGAAACTGTTCTATTTACTTTGAAACATGTATTAATTGCCCTAAATAAATATTTTTGATCACAGTACATCCAAGTGTGTCTAGCACTTGAGTTAAGTATTTTCCGATTTGCGACGCCCCTAGACACTGCATCAGAGGAGGGTAACCACGCGTATATATTTCAAATTTCAAGTCTCTAGCTTCAACAGTGGCGAAATGATTTGCGTTCATACGGATACCCAGCAAGAAGGACAGTGCAGAAAACCAATATAATCTGTTGCCCCTTTGGGAGCAGAGTGTAAAAAGTAGCTAGGCCACATCATTTATTTAAGGACATATTCATTCTTGACACATGAACGAGACATTTTGCGTTAGTCGCAATATTTTGGTATCAGCCAGTGCAATTTTGGCTCGTCAATCGTTGAGTAATGCCCGCGGTTATTGTAGATGAGTTTCAAGACTTTATTTTGACTGAATCGTAGCGGGCTTACAGGACATCCGACCATACGACTGGTGCAGCAAAAAGCGTTATTGCTACCAAAATACATATAAGTATGCGCCGCCCAGGCTCAATTCATGCAATATTAGTCTCACTTCTGAGAAGCCAACACTCGATACATTTTTAATCTGACGCAAAAACTGCCCAGAGGCTCGCATTAATGAACATTTTATGCCCTCCAAGTATCTGAGCTTGACTCTAAACCGTATATGAGCCTGCCACTTGCAAATAAATCACAAGCTCTCGAAATTAAAATGGCCACCAAGGCGTAGCTCCCAATTGACTCTGAAGCTCAAACAGTGCGCTTCGAACATGAATTTGTGCTGATTTGAAATGATGTGTGTTAAAATGCAATAAAATCATAAGGGGGAGAGCAGTTGAGCTCCAAATTGCAATAGTCGCAGAAGTAATTCAAAAGCCTAGACTATCAATCCCAACAGCAGATCTGGCCTGGAGTGAGTTTTTTTTTTTTAATAATTGGAATTATTATAAATTAATAAATTATCTCAAATAAATTTATGTGAATACTCTGTCTATAACTGTGATATAGATAAGATCTACTATAATGAATATATTCGAAGGGCCATTCATAGTCTTAGGACTTGACAGATATTTTAAGGTGACAAAAGGACTTGGCGGGTACACCTTAAAGTTGTGGTCGCGCTAGCTGTAGCTATCCTAGAACTCGGTTTCTCCTATTGTGAGTGAGAGTGTAAATTGTAAGCAGCTGTTCCACGCACGTTCGCGCACATAAATCAATTACAGAGCTCTGGGAAAAAGCTGCCGTCTGCTCAGGGCGTGGCAGTTGCCGATAGTCCCCAGTTGCACGTGTGTGAGTGAGTGTATGTGCCAATCCCACTCTTATTTTTTTTTGTATTTTTTTTTTTTCGGTATAGTCGATAGACTTTTGTGAAAGCGAAAATTGTTAACGCAATAAAGAGTAACCTGCACTCTCTGGAGCGCCGAGAAATTTGAAAACTTTTTAATACCCTAAAACTAGACAGCGGTAGATAAAGAGACGCTGAGTCGAAGAGGAGGGGAGGTGAAGATAAGCGCTTGGTTGGCAAGCTGTGAGAGTGGGAGGCTGTTGCCGGGCAGCACTAAAATACCTTAACGTTAGCCAGCCGCTGGATTTGTCATGATGCCTGCAAGGGATTGGGCAGCATTGGCTGAGCCCAGCTATGTGTCGACAACGATGCTTTAAGTGCAACTTTAAATATGAATGCAACTGGCCCATGCAACGGCCGCAGCTGCTGAAGTGGGCCACAGATTACAGTCGACTACACAACGGAAATGCAGTTACGGCCAGAGCGAAACCGTTATTGATTGTTGCACGATATCAGCCCAAAAGCCCGCACAACCAACATGGACACACACAGAGATGAAGAGAGAGAGGGAGAGGGAGAGGGAGAGGGAGCGAAAGCGATTCGTGACTCGTTGTGGTCATCCATTATTGATTGATTGACTGGCTAGTTGGTCGACTGACCGCCTGACGAATTGCCGCATTGATTGATCGTCATTGTCGCACATTAGTCTAACGTCACACAGCTCCGATTGTTGTTGCTCGCCCGCTGCTCGCCCGCGCACTTTAAGTTATCTTAATAAAAATGCATTGTAAGCCAACTAATTTGAATGCCTCTGGGCCATAATCCGGCGACGTGCTCAGCAATGGCCAAGTGCACTGGCTACTGGCTACTGGCTACTGGCTACTGGCCAGCTGCAAGTCGCTTCGTGTTGTCAGGAGCGTCAAGCGGCTTTCAGTGGCATCAACAGCTGCTGCCTGCTGTCATCGAGAGGCTGTCAGCTACAGCGGCCTTCCACGGCGTCATCTTTAATGACCAGCTCCGACTTGTGAGTGCAGTCAACGGGCACGCTGAGTAGCTTTGAATGGATTATAGTCTAAGTCTGAGGAGCGGCCAAACAGCTGCCAATCAGATTAGGGAACGATGAGTTTGCATAAAGAGCAAAACAAGCTATTTCCAATTAATTACGAGAATCATTTAGCAGAGAGGAACAAAGCTTTAATGGTTGAAATGCTGCGCATTCAGAGTTGCAGATTACATGGACTTTCAGCTAAACATTAGGGCAAAGCCGGAGTGACTGTTGCCGCCGCTGCCGCCGCTGCCGCCGCTGCTGTTATTGTTATTTCTGCTCTGGAATGACAGACGGTTCGGAAATTCCTTTCGCCTATCGTTTCGCGTTGGCGTTTGCCTTTGCCGTTGCCATTGCCTTTGCTGCCTCCTGTGCGGCTTTATTATTGTGTTCTGTGCCAATTTCCGCTGGCGACAAATGCGTTTTGTAAATAAAATGTCAAAAGGATTTTCGTTTTGTGTCGCAAACGACCGAAATGTATCCCATCAGTATGTGCTTGCCGCAGCCGCAAACACGACTGTGAAAGTCAGCGAGCTGTCATGTTCACATTCTGTCAATGCGCCTCACGACGATACGCACACATTTACATAAACGTATGTGTGGCCACACCCTTTAGGCCCCATCAAAAAAAAAAAAAAAAAAATAGAGAGAGAGAAGCCAGCTGTGACCACGGCCAACTTATTTTCAGCTTCGTCTTGAATTGCGCCACTCTTTCGCACTTGCATATGGCCGCCCGTATATGAGTATGTATTTTAGTTCGATTTGGCCGCAGTCGCAGCCAGCACTTGCTGACGCTGCCGCTGCCGCTGCCGCTGCCTCTGGCACATTTATAGCCAAACGCATTTGCATGTAAATTATTGCAATTGAACGTTACGCCCCCCCATTAGTCCCCGTCTCCCTCTCTCGCCAACTGCCTGCGCAAATAGTCGGCTTTCAAGACACTCAAGTATCATCATATCGCTGGTCTACCACTGGCCCAAATATATCCCGATGATATATAGAAATATCATAATATTTGAATGAAAAATAACGATATAGCTGACGCTCGATTAGCCCTGTGAAGCCAACTCGCCGCATATATGACATATCTATGGGCCATAGCGCATGCCACATGCAACGCTCTGAGCCGCTTAAGCTATTTGGGGCTTCGGCTATAGATTGCTTTCGCCTTGATTTACCTTATGCCATCGCATGTATTTGTTGGGCTAACAATGTAAATGAATAACCATAAATTGGGATATAACCAAGCGCAGGTTGGTGCCGTGTCCACGTTTTCTATCCGCATGATATGATAAGGAAAACGAACTGCGGAATACGAAAAGACGACAAGGTTCATTGTGTTTTGTAGAATTGTATTTTTTGGTTCTGTCCGCTGGCAGCTAACGCATAAACGATAAATGAAAATAGACAATTTCAATAAAGTTTTGGCCACGCTGCAGGCGTATCGAAAAATGGTCGCAACGACGAAATGCAAACCGGAAACGGAAACTGAGAAACGATGTAAAAAGCAAATTACATTTGACTGCCTGCTGTCCAAGGCGACCGATTCCACCCCAGCAGACCTACACCCTCTTCGTACACAATCTTTATCTATTTCCTTTTATGTGTCTCTCTGTGTGTGTGTGTGTGTGTGCATGGGGCGTATAAAAATATTGTAAATGAAGCACAAATCTATGTAAATTAAAAAACATAAAAAACCACAGAGAGCGCAAGAAAAACAAAATCTCTGTGTGACCGAACAGCAGCAGAAGCTACGTAATCTGGATATCAGCCACAATTTAATGCTGCACAGAGCACGCAAAGTGAGAGGGAGAGAGACAGAGAGAGAGAGAGAGATGGAGACAGAGAGCATAACATATGCTTTATATATCCTAAATTCCATTGTCATTAAGCTATTGCGAAATAAAGTCTTTGACTCAGAGACATAACATCAACTATTATCAACTGAAGCCATGGGCGTACAGCAACTTACGCAAATAAACCTATCAAAAAAACTGCTGTAAAAAAAGCGATGAACTTAAATTTGCATATTTTCGTTCGCATTGATTGCAAACAAAGGTCTAAATAAATATGAATTTGTGTGGAGGCAAATATTCATATGGACTTGGTGTATTCTCGTAAATATTACGCATACGCAGCGTGGTTGCTGAGCAACAGATTTTCGGTCCGGACTGTCCACTGCAGCCTCAACAATAATAACAACAACAACACAAAATTCCAGAAATTTGTGGCCCATGTGGTCCATGTGCAACAGGCAATGGCCGGCCAAGCAAGAGGCAAACGTGCACACCGACACAGGCCTAATCGTGACTAGCTGCTGAGCCTTTGAGGCCAAAATGCGATTGCGTTTGAGTTGAGTTCAAAGCTGGCCAAATCATATGCATGCCAGGGCTCACAAAAGGTAGGCTGAGCTTCACTTTGCATTTGCCATCAGCAAAGCGACTCAGCTAATGGGACCTTGAAGAAAAATAAAAAAAAAAAGGAAGGGATTTTCGCCAGCTGCCAGTAATAATTGATAACTATTTTTGGTAGCTATAGATAGTAGCGCAAATCCCCATTAGACTTAGTGGCTGACTTCTAGTTGTTGTTCTCTGGGCAGCCGCCAGCTGAAAGCAACAAACTGTTTGCATAATCAAAGTCAGCCAGTGGCACAACAAATGCGGCCAAAAACATTGGCCAATTCCAACTCGCTCGCTCGCTCGCTGCTTCTGTCTGTCCTCGAGTCCGAGTTGTGGCAAGCGACGTAGTCAAGGGACCGTTTTGCGTTGCTGCGCCACGAGACTTACCAAAAAAAAAAAAAAAAAATATTAAATAAAAAAAAACCGAGAGAGAGAGAGAGAGAAGAAGGGGAAGAAACCCAGAGAGAGAGAGAAAAGTCACACGGGCTGAGCTGCTCGGGCAAAGTGGTTGGGGCTTGTAAGTGGATTACTTAACTGATTAGCGCTCAGTTATGTTGAATAATTAGCAATGCATTAGTTGCCAATATGAATATTGAATGAAACGGGGCCAGAACCGAACTGGGCCTGGCCCACATACAGCAACTGAATGTGCAATGCGAATCTGTTGAAATCTGTAATGAAATAACAGAAATGACTTGGCCAAAGAGTCTCCGGATGAAATTGATGCGCCAAGGATGCTTAAAATGTGGCGAATGTGCAATGGGTTTGTATATTAAGAGCAGCTCCGGACGGTTGCCTAGGCAAGAAGATGTCGATAAAGTCGAAACGAAGACATTAGACGTTGATTGTGACAGCAGGTTGTGAACGTGGCTGAGGGTGTGCCCGGGTGTGTGTTAGTGTGGGTGGGTGTGTGTGAGTGTGCCTAGGTCTGGGCACAAAAATATTTCACTGCTTTCGCTTGGCAATGGCCGGGCCAGTGCAATGCAATTGACGACAATGGGAGCCAGAGAAACGAGAGCAATGCAAAGTGCCGGACGGAAATGCAGACCAGAAGCAGAGCCCAGCACCAGCACCAGCACCAGCTCCAGAACCAGAAACAGCATCAGCATCGAAGACCACCAGTGGGTGGGGTTGGGGCTTGGGTGGTGCTGGAAACACATTGGGGCAGTTGGCCAGTTTCTTTGCTTTAAAGCCCAAAGTTTATGCTGTCAATGGCAGGACTTATATGCGAGCATGTGGGAGTAACCACGCCCAAAAACGACTAACCACACACAGAAAGAGAGGGCAAGGCAAAGAAAGCAAGAGAGAGAGAGAGAGTGAGTGAGAGAGAGAGAGAGGGAGTGGGCGAGAGACAGACACGCATTCTTGTGCAATGGAATGGATAAGCATTTCGAGTCAAATTGCTTCAATATGCGTTGTGCATTAGCCGAGTTCGTTTTGCGTAAATGCGCGCACACAAAACACACACACACACACACACGCACACACACATGGCAACACTAAAACACACACACATAAACATATATACTAACACACACGCATAATTGGCGTAAAAGTCCTGCAGCTGTCGCCGACTGCGTCATGTTGGCCGCTGCATCAGCAGAAAATTGTGAAGAAGCCAAGCGACGGCCAAGAGGAAGCAACAGCAACCGCCAAGACGCCATCGATAGCCATGTTAGACGAGAACGACTATCAGCATGATGATGATGGTGTTGCTGTTGGTGCTGCTGATGGGGAGCGCTGCTTGGGATGTGGATGTGGCAAAACAGCGCCACAAACCTTTATTCAAATTCAGCATTTTCATGGCATTGGCGTAAAATCATTTTATTGCTTCCTGACTGAATGACTTTTACAACCTCGTCTCGGATTCAGATTAACCCAAATGCGATACTGCCGCTGCCGCTGCCGCTGCCAATGCCAATGCTGATGCTGATGCTGTTTTGGTGGCCACCAAGCCCAGCTGCCTGAGTGGTTACTCAGCTCCATTTCCACCACACACACACACACACACACACACGCTGACACACGTGGCCACTGAGAAGCCTTTTCAATTCAAATAAAATTTCGCTGACTGCCCCCATTTGCGCAAGGTAGAGGCAGCCGTGTGTGTTCACATTTCACATTAGGCGGCAGCCATGACAGCATCAGGAGGCAGCCAGGCAGCCAGGCAGGCAGGCAGGCAGCAGCGCACACAGCAGGACATACTTCAAAAATTCTTTAATTGCCTGATAAAACGTGAGCTATGCGCATATAAATTAAATATATATAGAAAGAGACAGACAGAGTGAGAGAAGTGACATGCGAAAGCTATAAATACTCCTATATAAAACTGAAAAGAGATCGAGTAATCCTTGGCCTCTGATATAGCTGCTCTGGATTTAAATGTTGAAAGCGGGAAAACAATAGAGCTATAGAGACTGCCCTGCACTGCTAGTGCACATATTTGTCCATAAAATAATATAAATAAAATGTTTTTTTTTTTTGTTTTTTATGCACCAGCTCAAATTTCAAATGGTTTTCTATGACAAAAATATTTCATTTATTGCAGCAAATCAATTTTTCGCTAGCTCTTTGATTGGTCAACTTGGATTTGCCATTTATGCATGTATTTTCCCAACAAAATAGTGAGTGGAGTCATCCGTGAAGAGCATCACGAGTTTCACAAACAAATTGAAAAACATGTTTTTGAGCTCTCATTAAAGTTGCCTCAAATTGAGCCAACTTGTGTGTGTCGTAAGCCGTTTGATTTTGACCAAAAATTAACATATTTGGCAATCCGTATAAATCACAGTCGGCAATAAATGTGCTCAACATACATATATATGTACATATGCATATACATATGTAATTAGCACTAAGGACAATGGCCATTAGCTAATTGCAAATGCTGTCAAATCTTTGCCGAAGACCACTCACACGGCATCGAGGATTTGTTTTCCATAAACAAACTGCGTGGCGAGGGTGCTTATGCTCTTAGCACTTGTGGCCCAGCATCAACACACAATGATGGCCATAATGATTAGCATTAATAAGTCGCATTGCAAATTAGCAAATGCAATTCAAACGCTCAATTTTAAGGCCTTCTCTTGAGGCTCTAATCACCTTTACAATGAGCACACTTAGTGCAGCTGATGTGATGTAGCTGGCATGCATGCATAGCATTTACATAATTAACAATGAGCTATAAAAACTCACACGAGCTTTTGATTAATAAGGATGTTGGAACGCCAGGTGGCTGGGCATTATGAATGCGGCCGGTGTATTTCAATAATGAATGTCGCTGCGTGCGGCTCTCAATCGGAAACGGAGACGAAGCTGGAGCCGGAGCCGGAGCCGGAGCCGGAGCCAGAGCCGCAGCCGTAGCCCAGGCTGGGAGAGTATGTGGCCGACAACAGTGGCTGCCTGTGGCCCATTAGGCCGTGCTCGACGTGCGCACGTGGACATGGCTTGACCTTTATATCAATTTGAGCGCGCCCATAAAACCATTATATGTTATGACTTTTGTTTTCTCTGACAGCACGCATTGCTGCTGCTGCTGGCCCGAAAGCAGCCGCCATCAATTTGCCAGGCCCCAGGCGAGCGCACCACAAATATGCCCCTGTGATTTCGCTCTGTGTGTGTGCTGCAGTCATTGCTGCTGTTGCAAGTCGTTGCTCATTCTGAAGTGTTGAAGGCTGCTCCAAGTATAGTTGTCTGCTCAGATATTGAAGCTGAGCAGTCGGAATTAGCTGTGATATAAAGGTACCCCCAGCAGAGAAAACCCAATAAAACACCAAACCCGACTGCAGACAAGCCTGGGCACCTGCACCTGCTTGCAGTGGGCATAAAAACGAAAGTGACACGAATTCACATTCATTTGTCGCCTCCGCTCACTTCTCATCTGTCAGTCAGTCGACCGAAAAAAAAAAACAAAACTTTTTCTAATTGTCGCAGAAGTGCACTTGAGACGTCGCTCTCACTCACTCACTCTCTCGCTCTCGCTCTGTCACTTATTCATGCCTGCTTATTATGCATGCAACAACAATGACAGGCGACAAGGGCAGGAACGATTTTATATTTTTGCCCTTTCAAGTGCCGCCCAGGTTGCGTCTGGTGGCGCCTGCATTTCGCCTGGGACCAAGGACCAGAGGCCAGGGGCCAAGGAGCCTGGGCACGTCTGCAATTTGGACACACAACTTTGCCAGTTACGTGTTTCATTTGCTGCTGCTGGAGCCGAGCTGCGTCTTCGTCTCGCAACTTTAATGAAGAACATTGTGAACATCGTCGTGTCGGTCGTGTCCGTCGTGTCGGTCGTCTGGCCTTGCTTTGCATATCCATATCGCTTAAAGAAGTTCTGGCAACTTTCGCTCAACTTGTGTTTGCATTTCTGCAATTTGCATTTTAATGCCAATGGACTCTGATCGAAAATTGATCGCCCTGGCGCTGCCGCGACGCTGCCACTGCCGCTGCCACTGCCACTGCCAACTGCCAACTGCACAAATTTGTGCAAAAATAAAGAGAAAACGACTTTAGTCATTCAAATGAACAGTTAAATAGGGAAGCTGATAGCTCATTAGAGTCAACGAGAGCGCACCACTGCGTCTGCTTGCCAAGCGTGCAATCCTCGGAGCTGTGCATGTGTGCGACAAAGTGGCCCTAGAGATGGCACTCGATGCCGTGACACGACAGCGCACGAAGAAAATGTTGCCATATATTAATAGGTGCCTCGATATACCCCATATACCCTGTAAGTGCTGAGAATTGCAAGAAATTTTGAACTTGAATTTGGCATTGCTTCGCTTGGCTTTGCAATTGATGAGCGGGCGCAGCCTCTCGCTTACTCTATCTATCTGTGCTCTCTCTCTCTCTCTCTCTCTGCTGCCTTTCTCTAGTTCTGAGTGTGCACCGCAGCGACACTCGTAAGTAATTCAAGTGAAACCACATTAAGCTTACTTTGCTAATTGCGAGCGACACGTCGCCAACGTCGCGGCGAGCGCATGTGAAAATTGAACACCCCAAAACCCAACCCAACCCAACCCAACCCACCACACGCACACAGAGTCGCTTATCTACATAGCGTGGCGCCTGTGCATGTGTGTGTGTGTGTGCGTGTGTGCTTGTGGTGGCTGGGGCAGCTCCTATGGGGCGAGCGCCAGGATTGGAGCCAGCCTGCGAGCAGGCCAATCATTTTAATTAATTTGTCAGAGTGTTGGTAACACACAAAAATTTATTATACTCCAACGACTCCTCATCGTCGTTCTGGCCAACTGCAGCAAATTAAGCAGCGCATATACATATGTATGTGTATGTGTCTGTGTATCTATATACCTATGCATGTGTGCGTGCTCAGAGTATCAGTGTGAACGCGCCGTGGGAGCAAAACTTTTGATTACGAAAACCAAGAAAATCAATGCTTCCGGCAACACACACACACACACAGACTCACGCAACTAATGTGCTTAGTCCTTGGCCCCCTGCCGCCAATCAGACTCATGACACCATCAATGCAAATGACCGCTGCCAATTTATCTGGCAACTTTTTCGATATGTTATGCGATATATAAACTTGACGATACATATCATAGCAGTTGCTGCACTCTCCCATGGAGCCTTGCAGTCAGTGCCGTAGCAATGAGCAATGTGTCCGTCAGTTGCCTATCGATAATTCCTTGAGCTTATCAGCAATAACAAATTTTTGATCAAAACACAGTTGACTAAATCGTCGCACAGCAAGTTTGGCAATCAATCCTTTGTCAATCAGAAAAGTACGCTCGGCCAGCAAAGCTAGAAAATGCAGAGGAACGAGTAAGATAAATATAAATATATATTAATAAGCATATTAAACTTGGGAGCTTGCAGGGTCGGAAAAACGTGCGCAGCAGCGCAGAACGCGACGATAAATCGCACCATTGTGCTGAACAGCTGGAAAACCTCGCGATCCACCATTACCTTGGCGCCGTTTCGCTTGCTCGGCATCTCCGATGGCTACAAGTATGTGCCCAAGAGCACCGAAATCGTGCCGCCGTACCACAAGAAATACTACTCGAAGGCCAGAAATGTGATGCTCACCGTCATATCGGATCCCAGGCTGTACGCCGATCTGGCAGCGAAACAAGGCGGCCAGGTAGGCACAGACGAGAACAGCTTGTACCTGGCCAAGGTGGTGAGCCAGCACGTGGAGAATATGAAAGGTAAGTCAAAGGACTCGATTGCGGCCCGTAGATTAACGCAATATTTTTGGGGCACGCGTAGCAACTGAAGCGAAACGTATTAGAGACAAACAAAACAATTTCAAAGCGAAGGCTCCAGCGTTCAACGTGGCCACGACTAAGAATCCAAGAAGCTTGCTCAAGTTGCCGACCTCAGGCAATATGCCGAAGTTAGATAATGTATTGAAAGTGCATAAAGAAATGATGCCAAATGGAAATGGGTTGCGAAACAGCGCCACAGTCGCACCCACAAAGAATACACAGAAATCGAGCTACAATATTCAAGCGAAACAACATGTATTCAAGGCTCAATGTAAGCCGAACAACACTGCAACCAGAAGCGCCCTATATTCGCGTGTGAGACTGTACCAGAAAAATGAACAGGATTTAAGCTCTTCAAGGGATTCATCAGAAGAAAACTAAAGAGAACAACTTTAACAACAATAACTAAAGCCGAGCAAATAGAAACTTGACCAGGAATTGAGCAGTCAAGAAAATTTGGTAGTAAATTATGAATGAAGAAAGACAAAAGACAAAATGACTCAGGCGAGACAGGCGAGGGCAATGAAAAAAAGAAGATATTTGAGAGATTTCAATTTTAACAACTGAAACTAAAGCTGATCAGATTTTAGCACACGACGAATAGAAATGGAAACGAGGCCAGAGGCAAACAACAAAGAGAAATTGGTAGTAAATTATGAATGAACACGAAGAGAACTCGAGAGAAAACTAAACCAGGAATTGAGCCCAAGGAGCAACAGAAAATTTGGTTATAAAATATGAACAAATTATATTAACTTTAACAAGCGAGAGAAAGCGAGGGCATAAATATATTATAAATATATATGTTTATATTTTTTTTCGGTTTATGATCAATTGATTATAATTATCTTTATCTACCAAAATATATACGAGAGTGAATTTCTTAAATTTTAACTTAAAGTAAATAAAAATATAATTTTATAAAAACAATGCAGGAAATAAATTCCTTTTCTTTATCTATGAATTCATAGTGAAATATGAACAAATATCAACTTAAGAAAGGGAAAAATAGTTAATATATAAAAATAAATATATATATAATTATAATAAATTGCAGATTTTTTTTTAATAATATGATCTGCAATTGATTATAATTATCTTTATATACAAAAATATAGATTATTTTAAATTAAATTAAAATATAAGCTCAACATTGGAAAATATCAATTTTATTGTTATCTACAAATTAGTAGTAAAATATGCAGAAATATCTAAATTTACAAGTAAGAGGTAGCAAGGGTATATTTCTATACAAAAATATATGTTTTTATTTTCATTTTTATACACATAATCTGGAATTGATTATAATTATCTTTAACTACAAATATATTAAATTAAAAAGAAAATATAAACAAATATGAAATCTAACAAGGAAGATATAGCCAAATATAAAAATAAATATATTTATGTATATATACCAAATAAATATATAGATAATTATAATCAATTGCAGATCAGAAATAAAACAAAAAAATAAACTAAAACAAAAATGTATATATTTATTTGGTATATATACATAAATATATAAATTTTCGTTTTAGTTTATTTTTTTGCTTTATTTCTGATCTGCAATTGATTATAATTATCTTTACAAAAATATATGCGCATGTGCTCATAGAATTTCTTACATTTTTAATTTAGATTAAATCACTTTATAAGCTCAACAGTGCAGGAAATCAATTCTTTTTCTTTATCTACAGCTCCTCCCCCTTTCTCCCACTCTATCTCTCTAACTATCTGTTTATCTCCCGCTCTAGCTTAGCCAGAGCACACATAAGAGTTTCTGTAATACATCTCTGGTATCTGCTGGCAGACAGCTTGAATGCTGCAAGTACTTCATTTGGTCATTCTTCAGGCGCTCGCTCTCTGGAGCCTGGGGTGTGTGGCTCTAGAGCTGTGGAGCCGTACAATGGAGCTGTCACGATGTTGCATTTGAAGATTTGCCATGTTGTTTGCTGCCTGTTCTGGTTGTTGTTGCGAGCCAAAAATGAAATGAATTGCCCAAAGTGCTGTCGGGTGTTTAATTTAAGTGCGCAACAGCCAGAGACCTACATACTGCCATCCTGCTGCTCTGCGGCTCAGCTCAGTCGGTGCAGCGCCGCACCTGACCCTGTGGCACACGTGGTGCCGGCGCCAAGCTTAAATTGCACGCCATTAGGACAAGTAATAGGCGAGGCGACCCAGAGTGCACTCCAAGTAGTTTCTTATTGCAACTTTTAATGACTGGCGCTTTTTGCTTGAGCTGCCACGAAAAAGCAATCGCCAGTCGGGCAGCCAAACCGAAACTTGGCTACTCACTCCTGCGCACACTTTTGTGCTTGTGGCATAACTTGCAGATGCATTTGTATCTCTTACCATATATTATGCGATAATTAATTACATAATTTTAGAGTTTGCCCTCCGTATCAATCACAGAAGTGGGGGGTCTGCCGCTTCCTACCTCTCGTGGCTTATTTGCAAGCTAAAATCTCTTGTAATCATGGCTGCCACGCATTGTACTTCTTAATTCAAATCTATGTTTGCAGCGGATTTTTAGCGGTTGGCTAAGTGCAGCTGAAGCGCATAATCCTTTTGGCTTAATGTGCGTGTTATTGACTGTTAATTGTCAGTAGAGCAAGCAGTAGAGGAGGCACTGCAAACGTTGCCTGCATGCATGAGTCTCCAAATATGTTTGCTGACAATAATTAAATGGCGGGCATTAAGCGGATTATAGAAATAATTTGCCATCAATTGCTGTTCGGCTGAGGATTTGTGTTTAATGCCGTTGAACTGAGCTAAAGGTGCCGGCCACACACACACACACATACGCACACACACACCACTCGCACACACACATGCAGAGGAAAGCATAAACAATGGCCCGGCCACGTTTGCCGGCGCACAGATTCAGCAGCAACATGTTGCGTGCCGTGCAGCGCTTAGCAACATGTTGCGCTGCGCAGCGAAACCGAGCAGAGTCAGCGGCAACACGCGCCCAACGTGGCCAAAAGGGACATTTTTGTGGCCACAAGCAAATAGAATGCCAGCGATGCTGCGAGCAACGACAGCAGACGGCGTTGACTCGACTCGCTGCGTGTTGCCTGAGACAATTTGCTTACGTATGAATTACGAATGCAAATGAAAACTCCTCGAGATTTGATATACTTTTCATGAGCACACACACAGACAGAGAGACAGAGAGATAAACAGACAAACAGACAGACAGACATAGAGAGAGTTGTGCATGTGTGTGGTCGTCGCTGCGGCGGTGGCTCTGGCTGTGGGCGGGGTTAGCTGCTGGGGCCTCATGCGTGCCTTGCAAATCACGTCTTGATATTTACAAATGGTTTCTTGTAATTAAATTAACACAAAACGTGACATTGTCACTGCCGCAGATTTTTAAGCGACACACGCTGGCAGCACAGACATCACAGCGCGACTGAGACGGACAGACAGACAGACAGACAGACAGGCACAAATCACGACGAGCATAAAAGGCACAATGCAGCCCGTGCTGTGTCCCCTAGGGGGGGGCGTGGCAGACGTCGCCTCAAGTTGCCAACCGAAATTGTAACTTTCTTTACTTAACATTACTTTTCTCTTATTTGCCGTTGTTGTTGCTCTTGTTGTTGCTGTTGTTGCTGTTGTCTCAAATGAAATTTAAAACACAAATGAGCAAAAGTGCGTGACGCTCGCTTCCTTCGTCTGTTTAGCTGTCTGTCGTCTGCCTGTGTCATTGGGGATCCAATGCTGCGGTGCCTGGACCGACGGAAGCGGCCTTAAAGTGTAGTTAGTGTAGCGCCCAGCTGTGCGTGTGTGTATGTGTGTATGTGTGTATGTGTGTGTGTGGGTAAAATGCGCCTTACAAAGATTAGAAATGTAATTTACAATTTACAGCATGCTCGCAAATAAATGTCGACTTCTTTTTATACAGCCACTTATGGCGAGCGCCACCCCCTTAGGTACTCACACACACACAGGCACACACACACACACACACAGGCACACATCAGCACACCTTGAGCCCCGCACCCTTAAGCACACGTACGAGGCTCTGCTCACAAAACGATACAATATGTGTATCAAAACACATGAGCTGAATGCGAGTTAGAGACGGACACGGAGACGCAAGTGTTTGGATGTCGACGTGAATTGCTTGCCGAGGCAGTGCTGGGGGCTGGGGCTGGGGGCTGAGGGCTGGGCGAGCGTGCCACTGGAGCAGGCATCATCAGCCTCAGCAGCGGGCGAAAAAAGATTGACAGTTGTTGGCGCAGAAATGTGCAAACAAAACACAAAAGTAGCAACAAAAGTTTCCCCAAATAAAGGCACAAAAATAAAAACCGAAACGCATTTAAAACTACAGGGTGATCGGGGTATAAATAGATATATATATATAGATATATAGATATATATATATATATATATATATATATATATATATATATATATATATATACATCTGATTTTAATTGCCTGCCAAAAGTAGTTTCGAATCAATGCCGAAACCCATATGAGAATCGATAATAAAAATCGATATATTTGCAAGCTATCGATAAATATGATGACTATATATAAAACTGTCGTTAATCCATTTAAGTTTGAGCCGCACATTGTTAGCACTAAAGATGGAATCACCCTGTAGCCCAACTGACTACTGAAATGTATATGCGAGGTAAAAGAAATCTGAAAATTCCTTATCGCACCTCAGTGTGCTGCATTAAGTGGGCCTGTGGCACGTTTACGTACACCTGCCGCACACCCCCACAGCGGAGTGCGGAGTGGAGTGGCGCGGAGCGGAGGAAGTAAGTCACTGTTGGCGTTGCAAGCGACCGATTAACTACCCGCCAGCGTCAACGTCAACACGAAAGTATTTTCACATACCAACAGCGATATACATTCGAAGGACTGAGTGACTGTGTCTCTGTGTGTGTGTGTGGCAAGCGGGCAGTTGGCGAAAGGCGAAAGGCGAAAGGCAGAAGGCTGAAGGCTGAAGCAGCAACGTGTTGAGAGAGGCAAATGTGTATCTTGAACGTGCTGCGGCTTGTGGGCACTGCCATACCGATTCCAGCACAACACAGCAGAACATAGCCAGCGACCAATCTGGCGAGCAAAAACAGCCATCGAACAACTACATACATATTTCACAATTTTTTATTTGCCATCCGGAGTGGGAGGCGTGGAGTGGAGAACTAACGGCGTTGGCAAGCAATCGAATCATAGGTCAGTTGTGAATGCTGCCGGCTAAAATGATTTTGCTGCACTCGATAGATGTGCTGTCTGAGTAAACAGGTCATTGGGCAGCTTAAGAAGCAGGCGACGTGCCTGAATTACAGCCTCAAGCTCATCCGCTGCTCAGACACAGCCAAGGTGGTGTGCATTCTAAATTAGGTTGGCCAGCATTCCCATCTAAGCCATTGTCATTTTGGCATTGCCTCAGCTCGTCTTTGTTTCTCTGAGAGCTTCTTCGAGCGCTCGCTTGCTTCATTAAGAGCCTAGCTAAAGTATATTTAGACATTTGTATGTACATTTGAGAGTCTCAGCGTTTAGCCAGGCGTATACTTGCTAACTGGCCCACTTGTGAAGCCACAACAACAATCAACTCGAGCCACTCCGCAACGACAACAACTTCAGCGGCAGAAAGTCCAAAAAATGAGGCAGAAAGGAAGAAAGAAAGAAAGTTAACAAACCAAACGGCCGAAGCGAAAGTGAAGTGCATAAATTTTACACCTAATTAAAAAGTAAATGTTCTTTTATGCAAATCAAGTTGTAACCAAATAAATTACCCCACCGCCAAGGACGGCAGGACGGCCAGGCACTAAAAGAGATTGAAAGAGAACAGCGGCAAATCCGTGGAGAAACGAGAAACAAAAACAAGAAGCGAAACAAAAGTTGAGACCAGCGACGAGATACAAGCTACAAAAAAAAAAAGGAGAGTTGCGGGATGCAAAAGTGAAAATAACGCAAAATTCTCGGCCATAAGCAGATATACACACACGCAGAGACACCCAGCCACACACACACACACACACACACACAGACACACCCCCACACCCACATAAACATGTTATGGAAGATGGCGGCATCTCAGCTCGACAGCGTGTTAATCACACTTAATCTCATTTTTATTTCTGGGTCAGCATCTTTATTTATTTATTTTATTTTTATTCTTGTTTTCGCTCTTGTTGCTTTCTCACTTCAACTCACACGCTCGCCCGCTCGCTCTCGCGGCCTTCCTTTGTCTCTGCCTTGATGGCATGCAAAGCTAAACTAGGCGCCCCGCTATTCACTTGGCCCGCCCTGCCGTAAATATCCTTGACAAATCTTTTTGCCCTTTCGGCGCGCGAAGCGCAAATAAAAAGACATTAATTCGTTGTCGTTGTCCTTGTGGGTGAGCAGAGCAGTTGCTGCCGCCAGGACTATGGCACTGCCCGCTGCCGCTGCCGTTGCCGTTGCCGCAGCTCGCCGCCGTCGTCGCCGTCTCTTGCAGCCTCAGGTGGCGTTCCAGTCGCCGACGATGCCGTCGCCTTTTCTTTCGCCCGTTTTTTATAGCCAGGTAATTTACGTAACGAACCTGACACTTTCTAATTTATAGCATCGAGCAGCGGCAGCGGCAGCATCGGCGGCGGCGGCGGCGGCGACGTCTGCGCTGTTCCATAGGCACGTTGACAATGGAAGCCGAAGTCGAAACGTTGCTCCTGATGATGACGATAATCGGGATGATGGCGCTGATGAAGATGATGATGGCGCTGCGAAATGGCGATAGTCTAGCCGCCTGCCATTGCCATTTGTGCCGTTAACCGCGTGAACTTAACAGCTGCAGGGCACACGGCGAGCCCCAGCGGCTGGTGGAATGCCAGAGGTGTGGCTCCCATCTAGGCCTATGTCAGGCAGGGATATAACTCTGAGGGTCAACATGTTAGTTGACAGTTGTTATTGGAGGCCGAATGCCAGCATAGTGCAGACGGTCAGATACTATGACAAATTTCAATAATTAAGATCTTTCAGCTTCTGGCAGATTGTGGGAAGTGGTAAAAATTTGAATATAATAAAAAATATAAAATATAATTAATGAAACATAATTAATTGTTAAGAAGAAAAGATGATACCAGATGAGTAAGTAAAGAGCATTTTGAAACTTTAAACAGTGTGGCCGAGCGACTTTCACACGGAAAATGCCGGAGCACTGAGCTTTTGTCCGTTAGCAGAGAAAAACTGCGATAAGTTTGTTTAATAAAGATTTATAAGGAATTCTGATTCGAATTTCGAAAATAATTTTGATAAAATGTAATTACTGTTCAAAGAGATAATATATTTAATATAAATATGAATTATATATATATATATATATATATATATATATATATATATATATATAGCGAGTATGTCGACGACGATAATCGGATAGCCACGCTTAGCTGTTTTTTTTTACAATCGGCAACTATTGATAGCAATTTATAATTATGTACATACATAAACATACATACATTTACACATGTGCATACATAACTAAATACTCTCCTAATTTAAAGAAAAAGCTCTAGACTTTAAAGCGCATTGTTTGCTGTAAACTTTGTTGTTGTAGTCAACGCATTACATGCGATTCTAGCTCTACCTCACAAGCCGATTAACATAATAGTAACTTTTTTCAAGTAGTCACATATGAATAGTTTTCCATTGCCAAAGTAAGCCCTGCCTCCATTTTGAATGCACAGTAAGGCAAAAACAAAATAAGAGTTCCCCAACTAACGCCTGCCCCCTATCTATCAAGTGCGTTTACAGCTGTAATGGCAAGTTTTTTGCCCTCGAGCAGCTAAGGACTGTTGGGCGCAAAAAACTATGTGGGTGTGTGGGGATGAAGCCGAGCACAGCTGAAAAAAGTGTGGTAAAGGGCAACCAAATCCTCACCTAATATGCAAATTTAATGAAGTAATTCAAAGGGTCAAAATGGCATAGTGGATGCTAGCTGCTGGAAAGAGGGCCTACTGTAGTGGCACGAGCGTGTTGGGGCGAACATTTTATTTTAATTTAGCAAGCAGCGTTGGGTCAACACCTACAACGGGCGAGTGCGAGAGGGGAGACAGCTGAAATAATTCACGCAATTTGCCATACATTTTAGCTGGCGCTCAGACACCGACACGGACACGGACACGGACACGGACACCGACAAAGACACAGATACAGATACAGACCCGGATCCAATCAAACTCAAAGCAACTCGGCCCGTTGGTTAATTAATAAAATGACCTCTGCCGCAGTTCAACATTTTTTTGTAGTGTCGCCTCCTTTTTTTTTACGGCATTTTAGAAACCTACTGGATCGCCGCAAAAAAATGCGCCGCAACTCGTATTCGAGGCCGAAGACAATGGGTCAGCAGGTTGCCGGACCAAAAATGAGAATGAAAAATAAGCAGAGGCGATGCCGAAATAGAAATTAAGAGTTAATTGCATTGCTATTAAATTTAATTGTCGCGCTGCGTTCCCAGTCCACCAGTGCCCCACCCTCGCCCCAACACATACACACACACACACAGAGAGAAGAGAGTCGAAAAAAAGCCAAGCGAAGCATTAAGATGAATGTGTGCTGCTGGGTGCGAATGAAATGAATGGCATTCGACGGCACTCACACATACATATACAGATGCTTAGCTCGGCCGAGCTAAGATTGAACAACAAATTTGTTATGCACCAGAATTAAATCAAGGGCATTTGAGCTGTAATTAAAATTCCGCAAAATACAGCGCGCTCAACGGCTGGCCAAAATTTAAGCGCATACGAAACTCGCCCAAGAAATTAATTGCAAAATTAAATATAAGTGGAAGTTTCGAAAGAAATGGCAATATTTATCCATGGAATTAAATATTTAGGTATGCATATAAAATAAAAGGGCATTGCATACAAATATTGTATAAATTAATGGGGATTTTCCTATTTTTTCCTATATTGGTGTTGACTTCGGCTACGCACTGGCCAACTAGATTTTTTTTAACAAACTTGTCGGTATAAGTGAGAGACAAAATAAAAAAAAAAAAAACAAAGTATAAACATATATATATATTTTTTTTTTCTTTTTTATTTTTTATTTTTTTTTTGTTTTCCTCCATTTATGCTGAAACTGTAAGCTCCAAGTAGCCCGTGCAAAACGAAGGTTTAAAAAACTTATTGAACATACCTCGTATAGAAATTCTTCCTTCGAAACGCCTTAACTTTGTCAGCGACTCTTAATGTGTTCAGCTTCTGAGATCTTACGAGTAACTAACCTAAGCTAAATTTGTCACAGTTTGGTCTGCATCAAGTATATCGGATCTATTTTAGGGTAATTACGTTTCATCTAATTTTATAAATAGATAGCCACACTCTATAATTTCCCATTTCTTTTCACCTAATCAATCATAATTTCTAGTCGCTTCCATATGCCAACTGACATCCTTAACCTTCTTCCTTGACCTTCCTTAAACAACAACTAAATTTGTCTCAACTTGTGCGTACTGAGAAGCGTGCTGCCAACCAGGCCAATGCCGTCATGACAACTCTCTACTAGTTGCAGCCATAAGCCAATACTACTGTAACAACAAGACATTGGCTGTTAGACCGTATGACATTATATTATATTAGAGATATGATACGATATATATACAAATGCAGAGTTAGCGAAGCACATGCAGCTGCAATAAATCAACGATATTCGAATTATGCTCGAACGACAACTGCTCAGCCAGGCAGGGCCAGTGCGCTGAGAGAACGAAGAGTAATTGATGTTAACGAATGGCTCGATCTTGTGCTATTCGACTGAAACTCAATACTAAACTTGTAAGTCGAAGCTGGCTCTACGCGAAGTAGTTGGCGTCGATGGCATCGATGCAACAACAGCGACAGCAACAGCAACAGCAACAGCAAAGCTCTAGAGTTGCCTGACTCTGACGTCTCGTTTTGATTTTGTCATTCACTTTATTAGCAAAGCTGCGGAGTCGCGTCATCTTACTCTGCTCTGTGCTATCAATAACTGATTTTACGACTTGCTTTGTTATCAAACAACTTGTACAAGAGCAGAGAAATCACTTTACGACACTTTAAGCTGCTATTGACCGTGTTATGTTGATGGCTTAGACCTTTTTATTGCGAACAAAATTGAGAACAAAATAAATATAAATAATATGCATGATATAAATATTGTAAATAGTAAATATAAAATATTATAAATAATACAAACTATGTGAATAATATAATTAATATAAATTATATAATTAATATGAAGAATATAATTAATCTGAAAAATATAAATAATACAAATTAAGTAAATAATAAATATATATAAAACAAGTAACTAAACTCTAGTCGAGACTGCTCGACTAAGAGATACCCTGAATCCATTGAGCTGTAATACCAATCATAAAAAGTTTCATTTATTCATTAATAGTAAACAACACATGCACACACACACACACACAAACATATGCATGCACGTAATATGCTCAATGCCCAGTTTTGCGGCTGCAGAAGAGGCTGTGCTATGCAAAATTTATTGATTAATAACTTTTTTTCTAGACCTATGTTCTTAATGAAATTTTTGGGGAATGATTATGACATCTAAATGTACCTATTTGCCAAATTTCAAGTCTCTAGTATTTGATATACGTGAGTTATCGTTTTTGTTGAATTGTGGGCGGAAGGGGCGTGGCATCAAAAATCCAAAAATGACAAAATGTGCGGATTCAATATAGCAATCAAACACAACTTAGTGCACGATTCTATCTTTAACAGTGTGCACGCCAGACCTCAAAAACCAAGCGATATTTTCGATAGTTATCGATAAAAAAGAAATGGGACGAGTTATCGAAAAAAAAAAATAAACTCGTACAGCGTATGGTATTATCGAGCATTTTGCTTTTTATTTGAAGTCTCTAGCTTTTGTGGTTGCAGAAATCCAGGTGTTTACACGGACGGACGGACGGACGGACGGACGGACGGACGGACGGACGGACGGACGGACGGACGGACGGACGGACGGACAGACGGACAGGGCTAGTTCAACTCAGCTCGTCGAGCTGATCAAGAATATATATACTTTATGGGGTGTGGCACGCCTCCTTCTGCCTGTTACATACATTTGCACAAAAACATTATACCCTGAAATTTCCATTTTCAATGGATTCAGGGTATAATTATATAAATAATAAAAATAATCAAAATAATATAATAATATATATAACATAAGAAATAAAAATAATATAAATAATACAAGTAGCATAAATAATGTGAATAATGTAAGAAAAATAAAATATAATATAAATAATATAAACAATACCAATTACATAAATAATATAAAAATTATAAAAATACAATAAATATAATTTCAATAACATAATATAGCAAAATCTACATATTATTATAATACATAATATTAACTAAAATAATTTAGTGGACTTTATAGAAATAGCTCAATTTGTTATTTATCTTATCGAGCCAGATTAAGTAAGCTGTATAATCACCTATGGAATGAATTCGTTGAAGCCTTTTGTGGCGATCCCTGGCGATTGGCATGTCAACAATTATGATAATTTGATGTTCACATGACAAATGACGAATTCATGCGACATGTTGGCCCGAAAGGCTGTGATCTGGGGGCGGCCGTTGCAGGTCCGCGCGGGCGTGGCGCCTCGTGTGCGCGGCATAATTGAAAGCTGCATGCGTCAACATAATTTTCTGACAACTTTAGTTAAGCATGTAAATTAAGTTAAAAATAACGATGACATTGGTTACATAAGCGCAAATGCATGCACAAGCTGCAGCGAAGCTGAGCGGAGCGCAGCTAAGCAGCCGAGCTGTCGAGCTGCCGGGCTCGGCCGGGCCCAGCCGAGGCAGGGGCATGCCACAAACGGAACGCTGGCTGGTTGCACGACCCTCTACCGGCCGTCACTTTGCGCATTTTTTCTGGTGGAGCACTGTGGCTCGGCTGCTCGTAATTGGAGCGTGGAATATCACTCTTCATGTTATGACATTTTTTCGCCAACAGCGAATTAATTGTGCACAGCCAGAAATTTCCCAGCCACAAGTGAGTGACATTTTTACTAATGTAAATTAAATTCTTTTGGCCTTGATTAAAAAAGGCAAATCCTCGTTTCATATTGAAAAAGTTACGAAAATAAACAAAAGCCAATCAGAGCTTTACTTTGCAATAAACTCCATGTAAGCTGCCATGATTTGTGTGCATCAAAGTCAGCAAAATTGTTTACAGTGCAGTATCTTGGCTGCCTTCAAAGTATTTATATGCAACCCACACGGACTACCTGTGTTCACTGTGTGCTGCAGTGTTGCGGCCACCGCAGCGACTGCGTGGCTGTGGTAGCACACACACACACATAAACTTCTGCAACTATTGGGCGCTGGGTGGCTGGCGCGATATGCAAAGCAAACCGTTAAGCAGCAAAAGAAAGCGACGCCAAGGTTACCAGCGCTACCCGACCATATATTTCATATGCGCATGCTATTAGTATGCATATATAAGTGTGTGTGTGTGTGTGTGTGCGAAGACACACTCAAACACCTACTCTTCACACACACACACACACACGAACACACATTGTGCTAGTTTGTAGACGCTAGTCGTAAGGCTAAGACAAAGCATATAACGGCAATGTTCACAATTTCTTGGCTGGCAGCGCCTACCCTTTGCTCCTGCTGGCTGCACAGCTGAAAGACACGCAGTACAATGCAAAAATATATATATATATATATATATATATATATATAGAGTAAGGGAGAGAAAAGAAAGAAGCTAGGAAATTGGATGAAAAATGTTTGCTCGTTAGCCGTAGCAAGTCAAAGAATAAAAGACACTTGCTTGCCATATCTATTTAACAATAGCAACATCGGGCGTATGCGTGATATGTGAATGCAAATTGAGTGAGCCGGCGCAGCAGGCGACTGCATGGTTAGTCACTTTATATTTCAACTTGAAATAAATTTAAAGTAATTATATTATTTTTTTTTGTAAATATTATTTTAATTTAATTTCTGGTACACACGTGGCTTAGAGAAAATCAGAGGCAGAGGCAGAGGCAATGTGAAGCGAGCTGTGCGGCCAGATTAATTTGACAGCAAATGAAATGTAAATCAATGTACACATGAATGTGCTGAGCGCTCTTTAAAGTGCATGCACACCGGTGGCTACTCATACACCTAGACGAACAATGGCTGCAGACTCGATAAGCCACAAGAATATCGCTAGCATAAAAGGACGATTCCGTTCTCCATTGACTTCATTGTTGGTTCCCACACTCGGCACCGCTGATGCTCGTCATGGTTGCAAACAACTTTTGCGTTAGCCATTGAAGTATATTGTGCAAGCATAGCCATAGTCATAGCCATAGCCATAGCCATAGCCATAGCCATAGCCATACCCACATCCTCATCCACATTCACAGCCAAAACTCTAGGAACAAGAACAACAGTGGACACAACTGTTATTAACGAGAACGCCCACAATGCCCGTAAAGTGCTTCATATTACGCCACTAATTGCATAATTTCGTTGCCATTTTTATTAGTCTCTCAGTGCGACGGTCTCGCCTTTGATGTCGCCAGCAGAGCAGTGGAGCAGCGAGGAGCAGCAGCCACCGCCAGTGGCAGTCAACAGACCATCGACCACTGAGCATCGAGCATTTACCATCAATGTACCATTTGCCAGCGATACCCATAACAGCAAATCGCTAAGAACTGGAGGTTGTTGGCTCTTTCCGTCCCATTTAAGTTGGGGCAAGCGAAATGGCGAATGGTCGCCAACAACTGTCATTTGATTATTATAAAACTGGAGTATTTATTGCATAACGTGTTCCAAGTTCTAACTTGTCCACTGGGTGCTCCTCTCACCCTCTCTCTCTCTCTCTCTCTCTCTCTCGTGCTTAAGCGCTCTGAGTTGTCATCGATGCGATACAGTTAGTTGCGGTTCGCTGCTGCTCAATTGAATAGATATCTACAGATGTACAAAGGCGCGCAAATAAAGTGGGTACAAGCCATACAATTTAGGGGTCATTCATGTGGCATACGAAAGTGCGCAGACCCCAGGACTGCATAAAACAGCGAGAGACGGCTCGACTAGCAGATACCCTGAACTCAGCGAGCTGTTATGACAACACAATTCAGATCTGCTGACTGCGCAGTTTACGTAGCGACTGCGCTTGGGCTGCAGCAGGAGCGATGCTACGGGAAACTAATTATTTTATATATTTACTTTTTGAATACATTTTTTAAACGACCTTACTAAAATGCATATGTTTGTATTTTCCATAAATAAAAATGCAAAACAAACAGAAAATAAATAAAAAATATATAAATTCTTTTGCTTAGAATGCATGTTTCTAGCTTGTAACTAAAGTAAAACTAAGTCCAATTTTTGATTGTAATTGATGACGGACAGAAAAAAACAAATAGATCAAATAGTGGTCGGACGGACGAACAGATGGAGGGACAGACGAATAGTTCAATTCAATTCTTCTCTTACCTTTTCCATCCATTTACTATAAAATTATTAATACAATTTTCAATAGATTCAGGGCATCAAAATCAAAGCGCATTGAGGCAACGTCGAACCCTAAAGGCATTATTTGTGTTTTCGATTGATTTCAAATATATTTCAAAACAAATGAATAAGAAGAAGCGCAAGATACTGGACAGATCTGCCATATTTCTGGTTTGGTTTGCTTAACTGGCTCCATTCGTGAAGATCAATATTTATGCAATGTAAAAGTATTTAAAAACTTACGAAAAACACATTGCATATGAAAATCTCTTGAACTCTTATTCCGCCTGTTGTTTTATATCTTATCTCCATTGAGCTATTGAAGATTTCTTTAGGTGCAGCTTTGACGAGACAGTGAATAAACTAATTTACAAATTGTTTCAATATTGAGTAGAAGTATTGTGGCACCTTTGAGCGTTGAGTGCAGGGCCTGCTCGGTTAAGTCGAAGCTATTGAATGAAATTCCAAAATGCCATTTGGCGTTCCTGGCAGACGGAATATGAATGTTATGGTTCTTTGATACACAAGCTTTTAGCCAAATGTTCATGTGCGCCACACTTGTTCGTTATAATTCGAATAATCTCTTTGGGCATCGCTTTTGTATTGATGCATGGATGATTGCGTCTACCTGCCAGATTCATTCATTGGGTGCTATAATGCAGCATGGTTACTATAATATGGCCCATATAAAGCATTGCTCTGCTGCCTGCTCTGATAATAATTTGCTCTACAATTCTAGCTGCTCTTATTGTTGCTGCATTGGCCATTCAATATGCATCCTCATGTCCATTGTTGGATAATTGAAGTTATGCTCTAACTCCACAGCAGCCACCACCACCCATCCACATATTCAAAGTGAGCAAACAGAGCTATCCATATCTGTCGCTCACACACACACACACACACACACAGAGAGAAACTTTGCCTCTGCTCTCCCACAGCATGGAATTCAATTCAAGACAGAGATATTCGCCCTGTGCGTAGATGAAGCTGTTTAAATTTCCCAAAGGTTCATTAGGCAGCGGAAATATTAGGTTGAGCGTCAATGCACGAATGCGCTTTGTCTCCGAGTCGAGCAGTGGCCGGCCGAAGCTAAGCGATTTGCGATGCTAAATTGTTACAGAGACAAGTTATTTATTATTAAAATCGATTTGTGAATCGTGAATAGAGACTGCAAAGCAAACAACATTGATTGATATTGTGTGAGTCGGTTGTATTTTAGTTCCGAAAGAAGTTTCATATTTAACATTTGAATTTTTTGTATCACTAAATTATTGCAATTAATATGTATTGTATGTGTATTTGGTTAATTGGGTTAAGTAAGTGTCAGGTGTATATCAAATCAGTGGAGTGTCTAAGCTTCCACTTTTGTGGAAAAAAAAAAAAAACAACAAAACAATTAAAGCGATGAGCTGTCCAATCCTTGTATCTAATAGTTATATTTCTTTCTCTGCTCATGGGTTAGATGTGACCATGCGCGCGCAGCCTTTTGAGATAGCTCCGTTGCGGACAGAGTTTGCGAATGCTTGAAGCAATATTTGCGAAAGAATTTCATATATGCCTGATTCTGGGTGGGATTGGGCCTAGCGCACTTGATATTCTTCATGCTGAGGCGAACCTTGCGCTTGCGTGTCACAGCGTCAACCTTCGGCTTCTTATTGATCATTGTCCTTGCATGAAAGCGAAACTTCGGGTTATGCAGTGGAGCCGAATTGGACTGGTGCAGTGGCAATTTAGCCTGGCTCGACGAATGCTCCATTTGGCAGCCAAGCGTTGAACTATTAGCACCAATCTGTAGACTGCTTCTGCTTATGCCCAGCCAGCTTTGGCTACCGATGCCAGTCATTGAGTTGGCATTACGAATGCCATGGCTATTGAATTGAAATTTCGAACAGTGCGGCTGAAGAGTGCCCAGTGCATTCGAATTGTTAAAATCTTGCATTTCAATGCCCAACATTGAGTCGGTCTCCTCATTTTCGAAATCAATATCGCTCATCAAGTCATCATCGGGATTGTTACCGTCCATATCAAGTATTGAGTCAATGCCAAGCTGTTCAAACTCATTGCCACGACGGAGTCGCGAGGTTGTAGGCTAATTATGAAATGCTTGAGGCATTATTTTTACCATCATGGAAAATGAATTAATTACCATTTCGCTCATA
The DNA here is from genome assembly GCA_035047625.1 of Drosophila mettleri. Lineage (NCBI taxonomy): Eukaryota > Metazoa > Arthropoda > Insecta > Diptera > Drosophilidae > Drosophila > Drosophila mettleri. Next base: position 11,064,561 of record JAWNPI010000109.1, on the reverse strand, counting down.
ATAGTGTCGTCAACATCCATGCTGCATGAAATGTCTTCATTAGTATTACATTTGCGTTGGTTTTCCATCGTAAGCGTCTTTAAGAGAGGCAAATGCTAATATTGACTCGAATTTACAATTCACAATTTCAATTTCACTTACCAGAAAAATGTTTTGTCAAAAAATATAAAATTTTATTTTTTGTAAAAGTAGAAAACGGAAAAATTTTATTTTATTATTTTGCTGTTGTTCGGTTGGAATGTGTTCTGTAACTGAACTCTCTAGGAAACGAGGCTGGTAGGTAAACTAAATCCCAATGACAGCTCGAGCGCAGCCAACTTTGTTTCATTTTTTTTCCAGACAACTGAAAGGGCTACTTTGTCGAGCTTAGCCAACACACCAATTCGTAACTGAGTCATCCATGAGTCATCCTTGAATTGAGGTTAGGGTAGCTGTTGAAGCGATTGTCAAAGCCAACTCGATCTTGTGCTCATGCTTCATCGCGGCATTAAGTGGAGAGCCGCACTTTTCCGCTCAATTCAACAAAATGCCGCATTTCCTACACCTACGTACGTGCTCGGCCAGTCCGACATGAGACGCTAAAGAAGTGTGTGAGAGAGAATGAGAGAGAGAGAGGGAGAGAGTGGGGGCAAGTGAGATAGAGCATATGCAGAGATTATGTATTCAGCAATGCATGAAGTTTAAAAAGTTTCAAACGCATAAGCCACAATGGCCACGTCTCTCCAGGCTTGACATTTATTATCTGCCGGTTTGGCCCAAAATGAAGTTGTGGCCGCTTTCGTCTTGCAAACGTTGCCACATACGCACACTCACACACACATATATATATATATATATATATATATATATATATATACGCGCCGTGAGGCAACCAGCCAAGTAGGGCCTCTGACATCCCGTCGCTGCTCGTTTGCGGTCGACGTCGTCGTCGACGGCATTTGCATGCCCGGCTGGCTATTTAACGTGTCTGTGTCTGTGTCCGTGTCCGTGTCTATGTCCGTGCCGTGGAGTCGGAGGTGCAGAGGCGTGGTCGCAGTGCTTTGATTTCGTTAGGCGAAGCAGCTCCGCCACCGCTCGCCAGCAGCTCATATGCCCAGCCATGCCTATTACAGAGTCCGCACACGTTTTTCGTAAATGTGCATTTTTCGCTAAATGTTTTGTAAATGTTTCCGCTCCCAACTTTATAATTAGTTGGAATGAGGGCGGCGCTAAAGAAAACGCAGCGTCGCGTCGCATCACAGCGCGATGCGACGCATTGCAGCTCCGCAGGAAGCGGAAAAACGAGCAAAAGCACTGCGGAAATGATGTAAGTTAAGCGGCTGCCACACAGTTCACACTGTCGTGGGGCCGGGTACGGGTCCGGGTCCGGGTCCGGGTCCGGGTCCGGGTCCGGGATCCACAGCACGCAGCGAATGCCAACGCAATGTACCAGCATCATGCCTGTTGGTCTGCCCGCTCTGATTACAAGCACAATGCAGATCTAGCTGCATGTCTAGACCTCAGCCCAGCGCCCACGCCATATCTAGCTACATCTGCAGCTCAAGCTTTTCTGATAACTGCATGCATAGAATACAGCGAGACGTGACTAATATGACAGCGCCACAAAATTCCAGTCTTGATTAGTTTCTAATGCTCAACAGACTTTTGGCTATATTTTCATATATATACATACATATATCAATATATGATATACAGAAGAAAAAAAAGAAGCGAAGTGAGGCCAATCCGGGCGTATAGCGGATAAGAATCTGCACTGTATTGCTGCCTCGAGTGCGACCGAGAGCTGTGTGGCATGCGGCTCCTTGGAGGCAATTTAATTAGATTTTCAGCGAAGATGTGCGCCGCGTGATTGAGGATTGAGCATTGAATCACAGCGGAGCGAGTCACGCAACGTTCACAGCAACACCTCCAATTGGAGTTTTAATTAAAAGCAACTACCCAAGTTGCTGCCTCGCATCAGGCCAATAGATGCATCCACGCACTTGTGGCACCTGCTACTGCTGCTGCGGCTGCTGTCGCTGCTGTTGCTGTTGCTGTTGCTGCGACTTATTAAAAGCTGTTGGCGTTATGCTAATTAGGCCGCACAACCGACAAATTGTCGCCGCAAATCAATCAGGCTACGGCCAACAAAAATAAAAAGACATCTAAAAGGCTCCAATCGAGACGGGAGATATCGACTGGGAGATATCCTTTACCCCTTCGAGCAAATAACTAACATTCTAAATTTCTGTAAGGGTGTTTTATAGTCGTCAAGCAAGTCTTTAAAAATGAAGTTAACTTATTGATTGTTATCGATAAATATATAGCTTAAAGAACAAAGTCAAATTATCGATTATTATCGATAATAGGGACATATGCTGGGCTATGGAAAAAAATATAAACTATATAAAGACACGAACATTTCCAGTCTCTGTGAGAGATTGATACTTTCCCGCAGACAGACGAACGAATGGATGGAACGAGGGGCAGGGCAACTAAACTCCTCATCCTGATCTTCTACTACTCTACTCTATGATGTGAGACACGCGTCCATCTGCCTGTTACATACATTGTCGCAAGAGCATTATACTCTGTTCCATTCTCAATGGGTTCAGGGTATATAAAGCTAATAAAATGGCGGGAGCCTGGCCCAAATTGTCAGTTCGACCGCCAACACAGGCTGATTAACGTAATCGCAGCAAAGGGCAACAACGTCCCTAATTTCAATGCTAATTTTTCAGCTGGCGCGCTGCAAACTAAGCGGCCCAAAAAAACCAAAAAAGCCTTACAAAATTATCAACAGAGAGCTCCACTCAACATTTTACTTATCACAAAATTCTTTCACTGCTCCACCTGAAGATAAGGAATATGAAAATAGGAATATTAATGAAATTGTTTTTTATCAATATAAAGCAGGAAATCTTAAGCGACAACTGAGCTAGTCTCATAGTAGAGACACAAATTCGTATAGAAAATGCCAAAATCAGTTTTAACATAATGCTGAACCGGAAGATGTTATTCGACCATATTGCTTGTGATCGAGAAAAACCTTATCGGGAAATGTCAAAAGTGTTGCTTAACTGTCAGCAAATAAGCTTGTGTCTGATATGGCCACTGGATTGGAAATTCGAACCATTTTATTACGGGTAATAAATAATTAATAATATAATATAATAATATATAATTTTAGAGACTTGGGAGCTTTGATTATAGAAATCTGCGTGCAAGCTGGGGTGAATTGCTCCATTTTTAGTGGATGAATCTGAAAAGTATGGGGCTTATATTGTCTCAAGAGATCTCTCATTTTACTCTCCATCATTATCTTTATATCAAACTATCTTTTTTTCTATACCTCTCTCTATCTGTATTGAGATATAAAGCAAAGAATAGAGTGCGTGATAGAGATAGAGATAGATTTGATATAGAAATAGAGACTAGAGAGCACTCTTCTCTATCTCTATCACTCACTCTGCTCTTTGCTTTATATCTCGATCTCACGCTCTAGTCTCTAACTCAATTACTATTTTTATCTCTATCTCTATCTCTATATGTATCTCTAGCTTTATTTCTCACTCTACTCTTTATCTCTATCACTCATTCTCTATATCTCGATCTTTCACTCTACTCTTTAACTCTATCCCTATTTTTATCTCTATCGCTATATTTATCTCTTATTCTATATCTATCTATATCACCCACTCTGTTCTCTACTCTATATCTTTATCTCTTGCTTTACTCTCTATATCTACTCTATTTTTATCTCTATCTTTATCTCTATCCCTCTTCCTTACATTCTCTCTTTTCCCCCACTCCCTCCAAGTATTGATCTCACCCAATTTAAATTATACAGTTTTAAAATAAATAAACTGAGCTGGTATAGAAGCTTGTGCGAATGCTGGAAATTGTGTGCCCTAAGACAAAAAGCGAAAAGTTGAAGCTCACTAAGCTCCCTAAATACATTTCGCTAGTTTCACAAGAGGGGCAGCTAAAGCAACAGCAGCAACAACAACAACAACAACAGCAACAGCGGCAGCAGCCGCCCCAAGCGCGACGATAAATGCGCCGAAGTGTGCTGATGAGGAAGCGGAAATGGAACATGAACGGAAATGCCGGCCAGAGGCGCAGCAGCTGTCCGAGCTGCTGGCAACTCGACGTGCACTTGGAGCCGAAAGGTGTTTATTGAAACGTTAACCGCTGCTGGCTGAAGGTCAAAACGATTGCTGCATGAACGCTCCACTTGTCGGCCAGCCGCCCGCAGCAGTGGGCGTGGCATTGTTATAAGCTTAAAGGCCTGCAGCCGATGCCAGTGCGCCAGTTAAAGTGGAAGCAAGCAAAAATGAAAACTCGTCAGGCAACACAGTCAACAACGGGCAACAACTGGCAACACCAACTCCTCTGTCTGTGTGTGTGTGTGTGTGTGTGTGGACACCGAAATGGATGTGCGACATTATTAGCTATTTCAGCGTGCAGGCAGCTGGCAGCCGGCAGCAGCCAGCAGGCAGACAACTGAAACAGACAAGTAAACGAGTTACCCGCGCGCTGGCAAAGCGGCGGCTGCACAACACGCGCAGCAGCAGCAGCAGCAGCAGCAGCAACATTGACAACGCCGTGTTTATATGCAACATTGACAACATGCCGTGACGCAAGTGATGCCAAACTGCAGCAGCAGCAGCAGCAGCAGCAACAGCAGTTGCTCGTTACCATCAGCATTCCCATTACCAATATTGCTGCCGCTGCCTAGTTCCACACACTGGCAAGTCATAAAAGTTTTCTGACTTGAAGCGTCGGCATTTTGAGAGTCTGGCATGCAGCTAACTTCAGCAGCCACGTGAGCAAAGCTCAATCTCTAAGCTAAAATGCAAATGCGAAAATACACTGCAAATTGCATTCATGCAATCTAACCAAACACATCTTCATTGTATCACTGAGGAGCATTGATTTAATATTGCTGTCGAGCTGACGCCGATAAGGAAAACTAAATAAATTATACGAAATTCTAATAAGCAAATAAATACGTATGACTTGTTCTATATCATATATTATGCCCTGGTCCATATGAATGTTCGAGAATTCACAGCTGATGCAGAGTAGGAGCATCTCAGTCGCAGTCTCTGTCTCTGTCTCTGTCTCTGTTTCTGTCTCTGTCTCTGCCACTCTGCCACCGCCTCAGTCTTTGGCTGTTTTGCATATAACGAACGTAGTTGCTGCTGCTGCTGCAGCATCTTTGTCAGTCTCGCTCTGTGTGTGTGTGTGTGTGTGTGTGTGCTGACTGTGACTATATTACATTTTATGTCAAATGCGCACGCTTTCAATATTGACAGACGCCGCAGCAGCAGCACGGGACACGGAAACGGATGGGGCCGCCACCTGTTCCGGCGGCGGGGCGCTGCGCCGGCATGTCAAGCTAATGTTAACTTATTTTCGTATTTTGGCATACCCAGCATGCGGCATGCCGGGCCGCACTGCACTCAAGCTAGTTTTCAAATAAAGATCATAATTTTTTTTTGGGTAGACACGGCATCTGTGCCACCTGGCCGCCTACAGTTTTTGCTTTATTTACTTATTGAACAGCTGTAGCGCTTAGAAGGGCTCACCAATGGGCTTGATGGTCAGCTGATGCACCTGCACATGGGGCGGCGTGCCCAGGGCGTACATAATGCCAGCCGCAATGTCATCCGGCTGCAGCATGGGCAGAATATTGTAGTCGCCGGGCAAGATCTCGGTACGCGTGACGCCCGGACTGATGCTCTGCAAGCTCAAATAGACACAATAAAAAATGGGTTAAGGGGAATGGACTGCGGATGGCGGGCCGCCTTACGCACCGTTACTTTGATCTGCGTCTTGAGGCCGCTCATCTCCTGGCGCATGAGCTCCAGCAGCGCACTGATGCCGTGCTTCGTGACCGGATACATGTTGAGCGTCTGGACCGTCTCGCTTGGCGGATGGATTATGTGATGGCCGGTGAGGCTGTTCATGAGCACCACATGGCCGGCGACGTCGCGCTGCTGCATGGAGCGAAAGGCGCGCTGCGTACAGTAAATCACGCCCATCAAATTCACCTGCAGCACATGCTGCAGCTGTTCCAGCGGCATGGTCAGCAGCTGGCCGGTGTACAGCATGCCAGCGTTATTCACCAGTATATCGATGCCGCCCAGCTCCGACTCGATCCAATCGAAGGCCTCCGCCACGGACGCCTCGTCGCCCACGTCGCACTTGAACGCATGCAGCTGCGACTGCAACTCGTCGGGCAGCTCCTCCTTCAATGCCTCGACGCGCTCCACGCGTCGCGCCAAGCCAACCACAATGACGCCGGCACGCACCAGCTGCTTGGCCAAAGCAGCGCCTATGCCCGAGCTGGCGCCAGTAACAACAGCCACACGATTATGCCAGCGCTCCATGCCTCCTGCACTCTGGGACTCGATGAGAATTTCGTTTGATTAGAATTTGCTAAGTTTATGCGCCGCAGAACGGAGCTATTTGGCAACTGAGTCTTGTCCGCAGCGAAGCCTTTATATATTGGGCTAGGCCCAACCTTCCCCTAGCCCTACCCCTCCCGCTGCCGCTGCCGCTGCCGCTGCCCTAGCACAGCGTAAGTTCGCAATTGAATTTTAAATAGTTGTTGTTGCTGTTACTGTTGCTGCTGCTGACGCCCATTTTCGTATTTGAATAATTAACTTGGCCGTCGCTCAATTCGCCAGTTTGTCACTTGTTCAGCGAGGCAATTACGCATTTTGACCAATTCATAAATATTTTGTGAGACTTTTTTAAATTAGAACGAGCACGTGCTAGTTTTAATTGAACTTCTCTATATATGTATGCTCAGCAATACGACGTACTCCATGAGATCCCTAACTCAAGAGCATAAACTTTCCATTGACATTTTGAAACTGCGCTGCAGATGCCACAAACATGATCTAATGGGGAAGCCCCGATTAATATGAAATTCTCAAATGTGCTTCGATCTGCGTTTACAATCTGTAAAATATATTTCATAAATTTATACAAGATTTATTCGCTCGCTAGAACGGTTCACCCATCGGCTTGATGGTCAGCTCGTGCACCTGGACGTGTGGCGGCGTGGCCAGGGCATACATGATGGCATTGGCCACATCCTCGGGCTGCAGCATGGGCAGACGCTTGTAGGCCTGCGGCACCATGTCCGTGTCCACCAGCCCAGGGCTAATGCTCTGTGACATAACAAACATTGAAGTCATGGAAAGAGTCTTAGTCAGCTAAGCTAACTACTCACCGTGACCTTGATGTGCGTCTTGAGGTCGCGAAACTCCTGGCGAAAGAGCTCTGTCAGCACGGTCACCGCATGCTTGGTGGCCGGATACATGTTTAGCTCCTGCAGGCTGCCGGGCAGCGGATTGAACAGATAGTGACCCACAATGCTGTTCAGCAGCACCACATGGCCGGATGTCTTGCGTTTGCGCAGCGATTGGAATGTGCGCTGTGTGCAGTAGACGACGCCCATGACGTTGGTCTGCAGCACTTGCTGAACGGTGTCCAGCGCCATGGTCACCAGCTGGCCACCGGCTAGCTTGCCCGCATTGTTGATCAGGATGTCCGCACCGCCCAGCTCGGTCTCGATCCAATTGAAGGCGCTGTCAACGGACTCCGCGCTCGTCACATCGCATTGCCTGATGTGCAGGCGGCCGCGCTGCTCCTCGGGCAGCTGCTCCAGCAGCTCTTCCAGCCGTTCCAGGCGCCGAGCCAGCGCCACAACGATAACGCCAGCGGCAACTAGCTGCCTGCTGAGTGCAGCGCCAATGCCCGAGCTGGCACCAGTCACCACAGCTATACGATTCTGCCAACGTTCCATGCCGATGGCCGTCATCTGAATGCGGCTTGGTCTGTGCGTTAATCCAAAAGCAAACCTCAACGTTCACAGATCATCGCCAGCCACTGGCGCAGGCGACGGCCTGCAGCAGGTCCCCACTTACAGCTGTCCCCCACTGTGGCGCCCATGTCACAATTGCATCGATTTACAAATTCGTAGAGCTCTCGGATTACCAGCAGCAGCAGCAATTACATAAGAGAACAGCTTTGCGAACACAGATCAAGCGTAGAGTCTAGACCGCAGACTAAAACAAGTAACTAAACTCTAGTCGAGACTGCTCGACTAAGAGATACCCTGAATCCATTGAGCTGTAATACCAATCATTAAGAGCTTCATTTATTCATTAATAGTAACCATCACATGCACACACACACACACACACAAACATATGCATGCACGTAATATGCTCACTGCGCAAACTTTATTGCTTAATAACTTTTTTTCTCGACATACGTTCTTAATGAATTTTTAGGGGAATGTTTATGACATTCAAATGTACCTATTTGCCAAATTTCAAGTCTCTAGTATTTGATATACGTGAGTTATCGTTTTTGTTGAATTGTGGGCGAAAGGGGCGTGGCATCAAAAATCCAAAAATGACAAAATGTGCGGATTCACTGTAGCTATCAAACACAACTTAGTGCACGATTCTATCTTTAACGGTGTGCACGCCAGACCTCAAAAACAAAGCGATATTTTCGATAGTTATCGATAAAAAAGAAATGGGATGAGTTATCGAAAAAAAAAAATAAACTCGTACAGCGTATGGTATTATCGAGCATTTTGCTTTTTATTTGAAGTCTCTAGCTTTTGTGGTTGCAGAAATCCAGGTGTTTACACGGACGGACGGACGGACGGACAGACGGACAGGGCTAGTTCAACTCAGCTCGTCGAGCTGATCAAGAATATATATACTTTATGGGGTGTGGCACGTCTCCTTCTGCCTGTTACATACATTTGCACAAAAACATTATACCCTGAAATTTCCATTTTCAATGGATTCAGGGTATAAACAGTTGCTGTCAGCTTTGCAGCTAGAGATATTTATTTATTGTAGTCATAAAATGTGAGAGAGCGAGCGAGAGGGAGAGTGGATGGATAGAGACTGATAAAGAGATTGAGTAAGAGTTGAAGAGGGGAAAGCACAACTTTTTAATGTTAGCCAATACTGGTTTGGAAATTAGTGTTATTGAATGTGAATAAAATGTATATAATATATTATTCGGCAACATTTCATACTCAGTGTTGGACAACACCAGCTGAAAGTCACTGACTGTCATTGGTAAGACAATGTGATTTAGGTAATGGAAATAGTGAGATTCGGAGAGAAGATGGGATAAAAAAAGATGAAGACTGATAGAGAGAGGGAAAACATAGCTTTTTAACGTTAGCCAATACTGGTTTGGAAATTAGTGCTATTGAATGAGAATAAAATGTACATAATCTATTATTCGGCAACATTTCATACTCAGTGTTGGACAACACTAATTGAAAGTTAACTGATTTGGAGAGAAGATGGGATAAAAAAAGATGAAGACTGATAGAGAGAGGGAAACATAGCTTTTTAACGTTAGCCAATAATGGTTTGGAAATTAGTGTTATTGAATGAGAATAAAATGTACATAATCTATTATTCGGCAACATTTCATACTCAGTGTTGGACAACACCAGCTGAAAGTCATTGGTAAGGCAGTATAATTTAGACAATGGATATAGAAAGATTCGGAGAGAAGATAGGATAGAAAAAGACAAAGACTGATAGAGAGATAGAGTAAGAGTTAAAGAGGGAAAAATATAGCTTTTTAATGCTAGCCAATACTGGCTTGTAATATAGTGTTATTGAATGATAATATATGCAATATATTATGCGGTGTTGGACAACACCAGCTGAAAGTCACTTACTGTCATTGGTAAGACAATGTGATTTAGGTAATGGAAATAGTGAGATTCGGAGAGAAAATGGGATAAAAAAAGATGAAGACTGATAGAGAGAGGGAAAACATAGCTTTTTATGTTAGCTAATACTGGTTTGAAAATTAGTGTTATTGAATGAGAATAAAATGTACATAATCTATTATTCGGCAACATTTCATACTCAGTGTTGGACAACACTAATTGAAAGTTAACTGATTCGGAGAGAAGATGGGATAAAAAAAGATGAAGACTGATAGAGAGAGGGAAAACATAGCTTTTTATGTTAGCTAATACTGGTTTGAAAATTAGTGTTATTGAACACCAGCTGAAAGTCATTGGTAAGGCAATGTAATTTGGACAATGGATATAGAAAGATTCGAAGAGAAGATAGGATAGAAAAAGACAAAGACTGATAGAGAGATAGAGTAAGAGTTAAAAAGGGAAAAATATAGCTGTTTAATGCTAGCCAATACTGGCTTGTAATATAGTGTTATTGAATGATAATAAAGTTCATGCAATATATTATGCGGTGTTGGGCAACACCAGCTGAAAGTCATTCAGTGTCATTGGTAAGCCTTGAAATATTTAACACTTGCCAGCCAACAGCCAACCAGTATTATCTATTTTTATATGCGAAGATAGTTAGAAGCCCAAATTCAATATTTAGTATCTATGAATTGTTGATGGGGATGCAAGCACTTCAAGTACGTGCAAAACAAGTTAAAGTCGAGTGGGTGGGGGCGGGAGAGAAGTCAAAGTGGGCCCCAATGGAGCTCATATATCTTTAATAGTCAAATCCAGTAACTGCCACGGCAGCCTGTCGACTGTTTTGGGGGCGAAACAGATGGTCGATTTGCAGGTCGATTTGTATTTAATAGCTTAATGGCAATTCCATAAACAGGAAATACGTGTACGCAGCGCGCGCTACACATGTTATGCAAAGTGTGGACTCGTGGATCGGGTGAAAGGTGCGTGGACCAACTTTGTCACAGCTGCACACATGATGACAAATAAGGAAAACAATAAAAAACAGGGGAAAAAAAAAAAATTCGAAAACAAGGAAACAAAAAAAAGCAAAAGCTGAACAGCTGCAGAAAAGTTTTCCTTTGAAATATAAATAAAAATCAATTTGAGGCGCATTTGACAGCGCCGAAACTCAAATAAGATTGCCGTAGACCGAACGTAGTACGCCTTCAATCAAATACCGGCAATAGTTAGCTAATGTTGAGGGCACACTCAGCCGGCCCCCTATATGGGCACCCCTTCGGAGTCGCCGAAATGATGCTGCTGGATCTGGAGCTGGAGCTGGAGCTGAAGCACACGTGTTATTTGCACACGTGTTTATGGAAATTGGGAAACGTATTTCAAGTTGAGCGTCAGCTCAAAGCTCAGTTTGTTTACTCAGAAAAACGAAAGAAAAATGTGCATGAAAATTTCACTGATTACGTATTTGAAGAGAGTGAGAGAGAGAGAGAGAGAGAGAGTGAGAGTGAGGGAGAGAGACAGAGCGCCTGTCAAGTGGCCCATCCACTGCGGAGGCATCCTATGCGCCGTCAAAAGTTGAGGCAAACACAGCTCTATTAGGCGCATCGAGCACACGGCCATACAAGCTAACCAGCCTCTGCTGCCCTCCCCATCCCTTGCCCATCTCTCTCCCCGCACACATACACCGATGTCTGCAAGGCTTCATCCACATATCATAAGTTATGCTTACTTAGCCGCCACTGGGCATAGTTCAATATATACGACGGCGCATGTATGCGCATTTGCAGTTACATTTGCACATGCAAATTGGCCAAGTCTGTTTACCCATCATATTTCATTCGGGTATGCATAGCACGGTCAGGCTCTTTGTAAAAATGAAGTGTCCAGACTGGCTATATATATATGTATTCTTATTTACTCACAAATCATCGTGATGAGCAAGGCAAACGTATTAATCTTCTGTCAGCCGAATCTCGGCTGTGTCGATGGTAAATTGAACGAATATAGAAAGAGTGCTATAAATAGGCATTGCTAGCTCAACTCAGATCTTAAATACATACATATACATATAATCTTTTGCCTGTCACATACAATTTCATTAAACTATCATACCCGAAAATCTCATTTTCAATGGGAAGCATAACTAAACTTGTATCTCCTGAGGTTCACAGCATCACATTCGTTGTCTAATAGCACAGGTCAAGCGAAATGTGCTGGAGTTTAAGCATTAAAGAAGAATCCCAGAAAGCAAACAATTTCCGGCTATTGTCAGATGTTTTTTACTCCTGTTGACCTGCATTATTTTTAAAGCTAAATCGATTTGCAGCCTAATATATAAGAGTTACTTAACAAAGTTATAGCTTAAGTCTGGCATCTTAAATAACTAAAATAAAATAACTGAAATGCTAAAGTGCAATTTTCTGCATCATCATTTCAGGCTGCACTGCTCGAGTGACCAACACCTAGAGCTTGCCCCAATTTATGGCATTTAAAGCGAGGTGAAGGCCGAGCAGTTGATTGGAGGCAGCTGGAACAGCTGTTACTGCTGGCTATAATTCAAATTTGCAGTTTTTTATGCTAATTCGTTTGATATTGCACAGAAGATGCTGTTCAGACGACAACGTAGACCCTTTTAGCTGTTCACGGAAGAATATGCTACAAATTATGCAGCCCTGCACATGTGTGTGTGTGTGTGTGTGTGTGTGTGTAAGAACATGTGCTGGCAGGAACAGCAACTGTAAAGGATACAAGCAAATGGTGCAGGAACACGCGCCATTTGCATTTGCCCTGACCCTCGAAGGCGTCAAACGCAGCTTTCCTTATCGAACCGGGCAAGGGGCATCGGGGCATCGGGGCATCGGGGCTGCCGCTGCTGCTGCCTCAGTTCTTGTTGTTGTTGCTGCTGCTGGGTAGCCATTTTGCAAAATGCGTCGTCCTTTGGTACTGCATAATTATGCGCGCATCTGGCCAAGTCGTAGGGGGTCACAGTCGCAATCGGTTTGAGGCTCCTTAGGCTATTTGGACGCTTTATGCGTTCAGCCAGGCTCGTATGGATTTTATGGTCTGACAGGTAATGCGAGAGCGAGAGAAACGGGAAGCGGTAGCGAGAGGCATTATCGGTGAGGTGCCTGGATCCACTTTGCGTTGTTATGGCGGCCGTAAAAATCGGCAAATCGCATCATGAGTGCCGCACACATTGTTGCGCATAAACTTCGTCATAGCCCAAGGCGGAGGCACTGGCAGTGGCAGTGGCAGTGGCAGTGGCAAGCCGTCGGGCTACTTTGTTGCCAAAAGCGCTTTGGTCCTTTTGCACCTTGCCGCCGCGCATCAGATTTGCCAATGCTGACAATGTCCTGGGCCCAGGAAGCCGCATGATTGATTCGAATTTAATGCGCAATGGAATTTATTTTTGTGGCACGCCAGTAATTAGTTTTAGTCAGTTGCCAACTGAGAAACAGGAATTGAGCTTTTGTTGCTTTCAGCCAGTTTATGATAGGCACATCCGTTGCCGCTACCAGAAGCAACTGCAATTGGCAATGTTTCAAGGCAATAAAAATGTAAATTTCATCTAGATGCTAAGAGACGATAACAAAAGAAAAAAAAAAAAAGTAAAAATAAAAATGAAAAACAAAACGAATTTCCTGCAGTCGAAATTTAAATTAGATCTAAAACAGTCCATTTCACAAAATTTATTAATTATAGAAAATAATATGATAAAACATATGCTAAATGTGAGAAATCTTTCTATTAGCCTCGAATCGCCTTGAGAATCAATTGAGTCCTTCTGACAAATGTCAGTCAATCTCTGGTAGATGATTATTGGATATTGAATATGGATTCCTTGGCTGCGGCCAGATGTCAAAATCTCATATTTGTAAACATCTTCATTTCGTTGTTCGTTGGCGGCGGCAGCAGCTTGTGTCACTTATTCAAGTCATTTATTGATTCAATCGTGACTTGTTTGTTTGGCCGCACAAGAGCGGGCACGTTTTTGCAGACAGATTGAAATGGCCAAAATTGAGACGAGAGTCCACTAAGACGGCAATAACCAACTGAGGCGTATTCAATATGGGCCTGAGGTATATGCATGAATGGCTTCGACTCTGGCTCCGGCATTGGCCAATGGCTAACTTAGTTATGTCAGGCGCTGGCAAGTTCATAAGATTCTAATATTTGCCGGCCCACTACACTCAACTGGCACGAGTCTGCAGTCAGCTATCTTGACAGCAGCACTTTCATCACGTTCGGCCAATATGCGGCCTGACAGGCCTCAAGACGTTTACTGAGCGCTGTTAAAGCGCAGAGCAGCGCTTAAATTAAAGGATTATTAATATATATAAGTTGCCAACATTGCCAAATGCATTGAATAGCTTTACCTAAAGTCCTCCAATAATCACAAAAGTTTTATCCTTATTTTGCTAGACTATTTATATGCTTGAAAATTGTTCAAATAGATTTCAATACCCGACAGCTCCACGCATAGACAGCTATATAAATTGAAAACTTTAACGCAGCCAAGAGCGGGAGAGGGAGGAAGATACTTCCTTTTCCGTCAGAGCTGACCCATTTAATGTTAGCTGAATATTATTCATACGCCGTGTCATTCAGCAGTTGGTCAACTGACAAATTTGTTGTGGATAATTTGGCAAGTTTGCGTTTGCCTCCAGCGAGTAAACAGACTGAGAGATGATTAGCATTCAGCACAGACAGTCGTCGACGAAGGCACGTCAGAAAACGCTCGCTACACGAGCGACCAACTTTGAAGTTTTTGGCTGCGCCGGGGTCAGCGCTTGCAGGAAAGTTGAGCATAATATATTTCGCAAGGATTTCGAGTGGTAAATCTGTGCACATGTGCACTGATTGCATTAGACGTCGACTGTGGCTAGATTTGGTCGGGCTTAAGGGCCAGCCGCATGATAAATGGCTTAAAGCCATGCGGCAACCGCTCGCATATGTCCACATCCAAATCTATATAAATTATGCTCATACTTACTTCAGCTCAAAATTGAAAAGAAACGCATCGCGTAAATTTCTGTAGGTTTCTCAATATTTATTTTCTCATTTGACTAGTTAATTTGCCATCATGCTGCATTTTCGCGTCGGTATTTGTCATAATAATCATTATTTTTCTTTTCTTTTTTTGTATTTAGTTCATCAGATAATACCATTTATGTATATGTATATTTAATATATAACATGTGAAACTTGTCTCTCAGAGGGCAAGGGACTGGGCTATATTTTTTGGGAATCGGCTGCGTGAACTACGTGTCATCAACGATCAATGGATTCAGTTTATGGTACATATCAGTATACACATACTATATACGTATATATGCACATATGTGTGTATATATGTACATATATATAATATAATATGTATTATGAATATATAATAGTAAACGTATTTAAATAAAGTAACATACAATACAATTAATAAGATATTTCTTTTACCTCATAATTCCTAGGGACTCACAATATACATAATTAATTAATATATTTTAATATATCTGTATATATATATATATAACTCTCTCTATAATATATGTATAGCATGATTTGAGAGTCGTTTCAAAACGAAAATTTCTTAGCTTGTCTGTGTGTGTGTCTCTGTGTGTGTCTATGTATTTGTAATTGAAATAAATCGGAAATCAATTGAGATTTGTTGGGGCTGTTGGGGCAGGAGCTGGGATGCGAGAAGTGAACTGAATATGGACCACTTGAAGTTCGAGTATGTATATTCGTTAAACACTAAATTAACAAATCTATTTTGCAATTTCAGCTATTCAACTCAATTAATTTGTCATATGCATGTATGTATATATCTTTTGAATGCACGTAAATATATTTATTTATGTTTTTTATGTTTTTTGTTTTTCTCTTTAATATGTATTTATGTTGGGCTCATAAACTTTTGGTTTATTTAACAAAGATGCCTTTACCATATGCATTTAGTTAATGTTTCTTTATTCTCTTCATTCTTTTGTTTTTTTTTTTTTATTTATTCATTATTTTTTTTTATATATTTTTGTGTTTTTTTTTTTTTTTAGTTAGTTATCTATTTTTTGAATATATAATTTAGTTTGATTCACAACAATAACATTTGAATATGCATTTCCGTTTTGCTTGAAGTTAAATTTGAATTGAATTAATATATATAATATAAATTGTAAATGAATTAGTTACATAAAGCTTAGAATATTTTTTGCTCTGATCTTTAAATATATATTATGGATAGTTTTACAGTTACAGTTACAGTTAGAGTTACAGTTGCAGTTTGTTGTTGTTGATGAGCTTCAGTTGAACGCTTTGGGGCTGCCCTCCATCAATGTTGCAGTTGTTGATTCCTTGCCGCATTCAAATGATCCGGTAAATTCAGCTGTTCTTCTAGGCGGTAACATATCTAGTTAAACGTAGCTTTTGCTAGAATATGTATAGTATTTCTTTCTTTTTATTTTTTCAGTGTATTAGAACTCTAGTATACGTAGTGTGTGTGTGTGTGTGTGTGTGGGTGAATGTTTGGTGTGTGCGTTAGCCCGTCGCCTCTTTCCATATTGATAGCCATCCTCTCCAGTTGCGACCAGGTTTACGGATAACTAGATTAATAATATATAGTAGATACTGAACGGGATGCGGACATGTCGCTATGAGTTAACACATCTTAAATAATAGCTGAACGATGTTTTGCGAAATTGCTTATCATTTCTCATTTTTTGTCACTTGCGCTTAAAATATATATTTATGTATGTAACATCCGTTTAAAGGTTATAACTATGAACTTTCTCAATGCTGTATATTATGTATGTATGTATATGTATATATATATATATATATATATATATGTTTTTTTTTTTTTTTTCAGTTGTATGTTTAACCATTATTCCTATGCATATGTATGGATTGACTTTACGCACGACACGATCCGGTATCGCCTCGCTCGTTTGGTCGATTGGTTAACATAATTCATTATTTAAGATAAATATTACATATGTATATAGGTAAGCATAGTGGTTAGTATGTGTGTGAGTATGTGTGTTTGCTTGTGGATTTGTGGCTAGAGAACCGAAGACTCAACAGGACTCGAACACAGCCAGAACACAGGCATCTATGCATCTATGCATTCCATTGATCATCATCCATCATCATCTGTAAATTTCTTGATATTTCCTTGGCTGTTCCTGTATTTATTGTCAACTAATCATTATTACATATATTCGAACTGCTCGCAGTGCACTCGATTGATTCAATCAGGTTCACTGGGAGCGTATCAAATTAAATTATCATACGATGAGAACACGAAAGATAACCAAATACCGGATGTTGAGGTTTGAGTGCTGTTGCGTAACATATATATCTATAGAATATCTCGCTGGAAACCGAACTACAATTTGATAGTCCAATGGGTTATTCAACAACAAGTGCTTAGTTGGAGTCCGAGTCTGAGTCGCTCGGTGGCACCGGGGAGGCAGCCGGCTTGGCGGCGACGGCGGCGGGCTCCTCCCGTATGGGTCGCGTTGCCGCCAGATACGCATTCGTGGACTCGCCGTGCGTGGTCTCGATGCCAACTCTGGAACGCACATAGAGAGTGAGAGAGAGAGAGAGAGAGAGAGAGAGAGAGAGAGAGATAGACAATGTGAGTACATATTGTAATTGAAATCTTGTTTGAGTTTTACTCACTTGTACTCGTGCCGTGCCAGATAGCGGACGTACTTCTCGGGCGGCTCGTCGGCGTCGGAGTCCTGCACGCTCACGGAGCGCACGGTGGTATGCGAGACCTGCGTGGCGGGCATTGTGAATTCCACGAATGCGTATGGCGCCAACTCGCTGGGTATTTGATCGTACGATGTGAGTGCCATGCGACAGACCAGCTGATGTGTGGTATACGCGCCTGCCAAAAACAATCATTCAAATGCTGAGCACAGGCAATTGAATCGATCTTAAATACCTTGACCTTCCTTGGGTAGTCGTGGACAGCGCCAGACAATGGCACGATGATGATGCTCATACTTGGCCTGGCCAGAGGTTACCTCAATAAGTGACTCCTGCAGCGTGTCCACGGCGCCCAGTATGCGCTCGATGCCCTTGATTTTGCCGGTGCGTCTATGAGCCGACTTCACGGAGCCATATCTGCGAAAACAAGAGTCAGTTGAGCGCCACAACTGGAAGACGACTAGTGAGTTGAGTTGAGACGCACCTGAAGTGTTTCTCTACGCGGAACAAATAAATCCAGCACTCGGGTATGGGGAAACGCACTGAGACATCCTCGCATGGTATCTGACCCAATTTGCGCGAGGTGAAGCCTGGCACGAGGATGTCGGCGCGCAGCTCAACCTTGTTGCCGGTGACGCACCAGGTGGCCTTCAGCTGCAGAGGAAGTTCACGATTCTTGGGCGGACGCACACGGAAGCGCAGCAGTTCAATGTAGTTGGCATCTGGCGGCTGAAATCTGAAATGCGCAGTGAAAAAGGTGTTGCTAGAGAACGCCATGATCTTTAGACGCTGAGCACATACTTGATGGTGCGTGTACGCTCGTACTCCTGCTGATTGACAACGCTATGGAACTCGACGGCTTCCAGACGTATCCACTCCTCGGTGGCCACGGGTATGATGTCATGACGTCCCACCACCTCCTTGCCTTGGCGCCACATATCGTTGACGCCCAGCTCAATGGTGGGCATGCCCGTGAGGAAGGCCAGAAAGAAGAGGCGCACGCGTGCGATTTGCTTCAGTATTTTGCCCTCGTAGTCCTGCTCGACCGTTATCTCATCCACGGCAGTTACCTGCACCTCTTCCATTTTGTAGGTGAGCGCGCGTTCGCGCAACGCCGGCAACTTGAACAGCGCTTCCTCGATGCACACCGAAAATTGTTTCATGTCCTCGTAGTTCATGGTGCCGATCTTAAAGAGCTGCGATGATTGCGGTGCGTGCTCGACGGGCAGGCCGAGTTTCTTGAGATCGCTGCCAAACTCTTTGACGCCCTCGTAATCGCCGGCGATGGCATATTGTGCGAACTTGGTCAGCTTGTTGGTGATGCGCTCCGCCTTGGTCACTTGACCGGGTCGCACGCCCGGACGCTCCTTGTAGAATATATACTGCAGCTTCATGGTAAAGATCTTGCCAAACTGATCGTATTGCTGGGCGCCGATCTCGGAAACGGAATAGGATGGCTGCAGGGGCAATTCCTGGAATGGCTGCTTGTCGCCAGCCTGATTGAGCAGCTGCACCACCGGCACATCATTCTGCACCACCAGCCGCACAAAGATCTTCTTCCAGAATCGTTGACCCGTAATTTTCTTTTTGTTGGGCTGACGCAGCTGCATTTCCCAGCCGGGACCGACGTAATTCAGTCGCGGGAACTCTTCGAGTGGCTGCGACACATCCTCGTCGTACAGTGGCGTCTGTGGCGTATCTTGCGAGTCTGTGCGCTTTATGCTGCTATCTGTTGCCGGGGGTCCCGGCAAACAGCTAACATCCTCGAATGGATTCACAGCTGGCGGCGATGCGGCGGCTGACGGCAACGCTGTGCGCGTCGGCGGCGGTGGTGGCGCCAGCTGCGGTGCCACACCGGTTGAGCCCTCCGCCTTGGGTCTGATGACCACACTGAACTCCTTGTCCACAGACTCCACGGAATCGGCTCGCGCTGGCGCCTGCATGGCATAGAAATCATCATCCTCATTGCCGAAACCATCGTCCGTTGAGTTAACCTCGCCAAATGCATTCGCCGTTGTCGTGGCCGAACCAAAGGCGCTGTCACCCCACGCTGCAAGCACACAACAATTAATCACAGCCCATTGGAATAGTTCTTTATTTACTTACCATCTCCACCCGTGGGTGTTATGGCACCTGAACCACCGCCACCGCCACCGCCGCCGCTGCCGCCGCCAAAGCCATCCAAGATGCTGATATTGTCCTTCTTTACCGAATCAAATTTGGCCGAGAATGCATCGAACTCATCGGGTTCAGCTGCAAAGATGTTGCTCACATAGCTGGCAGCTGGAGGAGGAACTGGTGGCATGGCACGTGGCTGCACCTGCGGCGGCATCTCCACTTCGGGCTCATCCACGGCAAAGATATTGCTAACGATGGCCGTAGGCTGAAAGCTTGCATCGTCTTCCTCCTCGGGGCTGGCAAAGGGATTGGCCGACAGCTGACCACTGGCCAGACCTGGAAAGTCCAGGCCAGTGTCCATTTGCTCGGGCTCATCGTTGACCAGTTCCATGATAGACTCGGGCACGGCCTGTGTGGTCGCCGGGGACTCCGTTGGTGGACTCTGATCCGATTCGATGGCAGTTGGCGGCTCGATCTCTGGTTCCGGCGCGACTTGCGGCTCTACTGGCTCCGGTTCCAGCTCATGTGTGCTCTCGGGCTCATCTTGTGTTGTTGGCTTCTCCTCTTCAGCTGGCGCTGGTTCCGGCTCGTCTTCGTCATCGGATCGTGGCAAATCCTCCACTGTGGTAATCTCAATATCTGGCGTAGGCGCGCGCTGCCTTTGGGGAGTCTCTTGCGGAGCCGCTATATGCGCCACGGTGGCCGATTGCGGCTGTGAGGTAATATCATGGGTGCTGTCATCGGGCCGGATCAGCATGGAGCTAAATATGGGCTCATCGCGTGACTGCGAATCCGGCAGATCGTCATTGAGCAAATCCGGCTGGGGGGCTGGCGCTGGCGCAGGCGCCGCCGCTGGCTGCTCAAACAGACTAAGTATGTCCTCCTTGGTTTTGGGTGGCGGTGGCTTGGCCGGCTTGCTGCTGGTGCTGCCAAACATGTCCAGCAGATCATCTGCGTCGGCAGCCGGTTGCGCCGACGGTGGCGGCGGACGCTGTGGCGGCGGCGGCACTGGCTGCTGTTGCCCATGCCCCGGCATGTGGGCTGGCGGCGTTGGCCGCGGTGGCACCGGACGCGGTGGTGGCGGGCGCGGTGGCTGTTGCTTGGCCGGCGAGGGCATGGGCGCCATGCCTTGCAGGCTGGGCACCGCCGTTGGCACGCCGAAGGGATTGTCGAGCGGTGATGGGACTACTGGAACTGCACCGTTGCTGCCGCCCATAAGATCGGCCTCGATGGCTTGATTATGGGCACTCGAGCCACTGTCCGACACATCCACGTCGAGCAG
Source organism: Drosophila mettleri (assembly GCA_035047625.1). Taxonomy (NCBI): domain Eukaryota; kingdom Metazoa; phylum Arthropoda; class Insecta; order Diptera; family Drosophilidae; genus Drosophila; species Drosophila mettleri. The sequence continues at coordinate 11,043,733 of JAWNPI010000109.1, read as the reverse complement.
ATCGGCCAGCCCCGAGTCGGGCGTTGGGCTGGGCGAGTGCAGGTCACGCATGGACACGGGACTGGGTGAGCGGGTGGCCGGTATGCGGCCCAACAGTTCCGAGCTTGTCTCATCCAACTGGCTGGACACCGTGTGTATTAGATCCTGTGTGCTCTGTGGCGGCTGTGGCCGTGGCGGTGGCGCAGCACCCTTTTTGCCCTCATCATCCTCCTCGGCGGCAGATTTCAAGCTAAGTGCATCGTCCTCGGCCTCGATGGTGGTGCCAAAGAAGCTCATGGCTGGGTCAATGTCAGCTACAGGCTCTGCCTCTGTCTCCAGCTCATCGCCACCAAAGGCGAAAGGATTGGATGCCGCCTCGCCAAATGGATTCTCCGATTCTCCCGCTTCTGGTTCGGTTTGCACCAGAAATGGATTGACGGCCACATCGCCACCATCCAGGTCATCATCCATTAGAAACGGATTGGCCATATTCTCTGTTTTGTTGCTGCTTTGGTTGTGTGTGTTTCCAGACTTTAGCGCTCAATGAGCTCGCTCTCGAGTAGCTTGATTTCCGTTTCGCCCGGTGCTAGATTTTCCGCTATGGAAGTGTCGAAAGGATCGATGTCCTGCTGCTGCGTCAGCAGCTCTTCAGTTGTGCGATTTGGCAGCGACGGAGTCAGCACCTTGTCGCCCAGTCCCAGCTCCTGTGCGTCGCTCTGGGTATCGAGAACTCCGGTAACTGGTTGCTTGCTGCTCTCCGGCAGCAGTTCGTTCTCCAATAGCTTTAGCTCCGTCTGTCCCGGCTGCAAATTGGCTGCAATTGAGGTATCGAATGGATCCTGATCCTCGTCCAGCTGCGGATTACTTGGCAGATGTCGACGCTCCTGGGCGGGCGTCAATACTTTGATGTTGATATTCTCCTCAACGGCCAGCAGCACCTCGGCGGGCACGGGCGTTGGCGGTGCACGCGGATTAAAGTCCGGATCAGATAGACTCTGCTTGAGTGTGGGCTCGGCAATTAGGTCGGCCTCAATGTGCTTCAGCTCAATGTCACTGAGCTTGGCCTCCGGCACATACGAAGTGTCAAACGGATCCTCTGATTCGCGCTCCTGAATGGGCTGGTAGTAGGGTGTCAGCGGCTTCTTGTTGGCACCGAGACCGCCGTCATTACCCGCGGCCAGCAAGTCCTGCGATGGCACCAGAAAGCCCACGCTCTTGCCCTGTATATTAAGACTCAGCGACGACTTGCGACGTGCACTATCGAATTCCGGCTCCGGTGCGACTATCGAAGCTTTTGGCACCGGCTCTGCAACTATCGCCGGCTGGTCTGCGCGCGGATCAAAGTCCGGATCGCTAAGCGAATGCTTCAAACTCGAGCCAGCCTCGTTGAGCAGCTCGCGCTCCAAAAATCGTAGCTCTGTGGCCTTGGGCTGAACGATCGCGTTCACCGCCGACGTATCGAAGGGATCAAAGTCCTGCTCCTCGTCGTTGTTGTCAACACTGAGCGTGGGCGCAAGTGGCGCCGGCACAACCTTGCTCAAGTCTGTGGCACTGCCGGCCAAGAGATCGCGACCAGGTGCCGCTAACAGAGACGAAGCGTCGGCTGATTCTTCGGCACGTGGATCAAAGTCGTCGTCCTCCTCAAGCACAGTTGTCTTCTTGATCACCTGCTCCGCGTAGTAAGTGTTAAACGGATCGTCGTCCGGATTCGCGTCGTCCTCGTCGTCACTAACGTATATCGCGCCGGGTACAATATGTGGTCCACTGGCTGGACGAACCGGTGGCGGGGGTCGTTTTGGTTTGCCTGGAAAAATGTTATAAATGATAAAAATCTCGAAATGAAACTTTTTATGTACAACTAGAGATCTAGAGCCTAAGGATAACCAAACTTGTTCGCATATTAATAAGGAAGTCTTGAAACGGGGAGACAATTTCTATGCATTCCTATACGATAACCCACCTGATGCTTCCTCTTCAGGCTCCGGCTCAAACTCGGCCCAGCTGGCTTCAGCGGCGGCTTCGGCGAGTAGCTCCGCTGGAGGCAACACAACCTGATTAACTACGGTGACCTCTTCCTTTTTGGTTAGAGATTCGGCTGCTAGTTCTGCAAACTCGTCGTCTTCGTCGTCCTTGAGCGCATCAAACTCGGCTAGATCCGGATTGAGCTGACCGAATGCGCTGTCGCCTGCTTCCTCGTCCTCCTCTTCAACTTTTTGGGGCTTGATCAGGTGCAAGTGCAGGGAAACGCTTAGATCAATGGGCGCCACACATTCGGGCACGTCATCGACGAGATCGTCGAGCAAATTGTGTTGCGGCTCGGCAGCTAAGAGATCGGCTTCAGGATCGGCTAGCTCAACACTCTCGCTGAGCAGCAGATTTTGTATGCCCTTGCGTAGCTTTCGCTTTGGATTGGCTAAGGCGAGCGCGTGCTCGCGGTCGACGCGGCCAGAGAGCACCTCAACTGCGGCGCCTAGACTGACGAGCTTCTTGTTGCTCTTGGCCTTGTCGGCGCCAACAATTACCTTTTCCGCGTACGCGGTATCAAAGGGATCGGGTCCGTCGTCTAGCTCAAGCACTGGCGAGTCGGGTACAACACCTAATTGTACCTCACCGCTGGTAATTGCCTCGATGTAGTCAGTGGCAAAGATGTCATCGACGTCGTCCTGCTGCTCGTCTTCCGAATCGGAGAGCTGAACAACGGCCTCCGCTAGCTTATCGCGGTTCGCCTCACGCTCCGCTGCTAACTGGCGTTCGCGTTCGAGTCGCTCGGCCTCGCGTCTTGCGGCCTCCTCTTCCTCTTGCTTCTTCTTTTCTGCTGCCGAGGGCAGGCGCTGATAGAAGGACTCCTTCTTGATGCGATCGAGCTCGTCCTGTGTCTTATGTAATATATTATCGACACCTGATGTTAACGCCTTAAACTTGGCCCATTCTTCGTCGCCAGCGTCAGCGGTCTGCTGCTGTTGCTGCTCGTGATGCTCGTGACCAGCTGTTGAGGCTAAGCCTGAGGCGTGTGGGGCCGATGCCGATGCGGCCTGCCGGCTGGATGTGGCTGCTGCGCCCTCGACGTCCGATGCTGCGTCCGATTCGCCAGCGTCTGATTTGTTGGCGGCAGCCTCCTGTTTTGCTTTGAGCTCCCGCTTGTACTGTTCGAGCTCCTCTTCGGTGAAGAGTTCCTGATCCTTTTTAGACTTCTTCTTTTTCTTTTTTAAGCCTTTTGGTAACTTAAGCATTATCTAATTGCGGAGACATCGAGATCGGTCTGCAAATACACGCACACACACACACACACACACGTCAAATACAAATCTATGCACACACACACACACACACATGCATGCATACATATGCATGTGGGGCTACATACATATATATGAATGCATGCTTCGCTGTGGATCTAACAGGAGGAAGGCTTTCTGACGCGAGCATTATGTATTATGTAAGCTAGGAATTCTACTAGTTCAACGAATACAGCATTTCATCTCGGTCAAAGTGTACCAAAAAAATGTCGCAAATTGAATACAGTTTCTTTATTATTTTTTTGTGGGTTAAGCAAGCTACTTGTGTGTGTGTGTGTGTGTGTGTGTGTGTGTATACAAATCAAATAAAATCTAACTATGACTAATGGGTATTTGGCTATTTGAGTATGGGTGGTTAGCAACGTTTGGCACTCACCGCCGCCACTCGCAAAGTCCAGAATATTTTGGCGAGATTTTTATTGAAAAACCTGTCGTCGTTATATTTTTCTTTTCAGTTTTCATGCGTTTTCATTTAATATTTGATTCATGTAGCTTTTCAACTGTGAGTGTTGCATGGAAAAATTCAACTCACACACACACACACACACATATATATATATATATATATACATATATATATAGAGGCACTCTGTTGAGTAGCGGATTGACACAATTGTGTACCTACAGATGAACTTGCCACTTGGCAAAGCTTTTTCACCACACCACACCACAACACTCAGTTCACCACAGCAGCTACAACAAACACACCCCAACGGCAACAACAACAATGGGTAGAAGAAAGGCAGCTTTGTCTTACACTTGACAAAAATGATTGGCATTGAAATGGCAAGTGCTTGAAGTGTATGCAACAAAAGCTCTGATGCGGCATGCAACATCGAACCGTAAGTAAGTGAATATAATAATAATATAATATAATTATAATAATAAAAACCATGCAAAAGATCTGCCACTTTTACTGAACATTTTGCTAGCGAAAACGTGAAAAGAAAAGCAAAATAAATTCTAGCGAATTTATCTTAGTCAACAGATAAATAGTTGGCTCTCGGTATATATGTAGATACGAAATATTGCTGACAATGTATTTGCCTTAAGACTTGAGGCCGTCAGAGTTGATGGATTTCTATTCCAAACTCAACTCAGTATAGAGTTTCTTCATATCTCATATATCCCATTAATCAAACCCTTTAATAGTTGCGATAGTTTTCTTCCTGTGTATACCCCAAGGGTGTATAGGGAAAATAAATAGATTTCCGGGTTAATTTTCAGCATTCGTTTATGCAATAAAAAGCAAGGGCCAAGCGTAAAGCAATTAGATTCAAAACATTACGAAATGAGGCAAAAGTTGCCTCTTATTTACACGGGGCCAATGTGGGTGAGAAATACACAATAAAAAAATTAAAAGGACAAACGTCAATGGAAATGGGGGGCAGTAGTACCTACGTTTTCGTATGCTTGTTGTTGTTGTTGTTGTTGGGGTTTTTGCTGTAGCTCGAAAAAATCGATGCTTGTGAGACGCACTCAAAGAGGGAGGTCTGAAAATATGTACGTGTGCGTGCGTGTGTGTGTGTGTGTGTGTGTGGGCCACTGAAGCAGTGCTAAGAAAGGGAGAGATAGCGCGAGAGAGAGTGTGAGAGAATGTGAGAGAGAGAGAGCGAGCAAGATGTAAAGCGCCTACGCACACATCACACACAAATATCACGCACACACATACATGAACTAAGTGTTACACGTTTATCTTCTTCATTCGTTTTTTTTTTTATTTTTTTTGTTCACTTGTCAAACACGTTTTTATAACAGTTTTTGTTAGTTTTTCGCGATAAAAAAAATATATATATACAAAATAATTAAACAGAACTTTGTCATTTCATTTTAGGCATTTCTCTCTCACTCTCTCCCCCTCTCCCTCTCTCTCTCCCTTTCTCATTCGAAATTTCACTCTCTGTCTCTGTCACGTTTAAAAATTATGCAACTTACGTCTCACTCTTGCGCACTTTTAAAGAACAATTAAAAAAAATTGTTTTACTTTTGCTACAGCTAATTTCTGAGCTATTTTATATTGTTTGTTGCCTTGAGTTTGCTTTCTTAGTTCGATTTTATTTAGATTGTTTGTCGTTGGCGTTTTTCTTGATTTCTTTTTTATTGCTTTGTTACCTCTGATTTGAACTATCGGGAAATCTAGCACAGAATGAATGAGCATTGCCATGAAAACTCAGAGGAAGTGCTTTTTGCCAAGCGTAGCGGTATCCTTCAAAAGCTTTCTCGCAAAAAGCTGCGCGCAAAAAAAGCCATACACATATACATGCACGAGGACACGTGCCTCCCCCACCCACTGGCACACGCACACAGCTGACGTCGCCAGCTCGCTCTGTCCTGTATGAGGAGGAGCGCTGCTGCGGTGCCAGAAAGCTGTGACGCGATAAGCCCGAAGGTTTCAAGCTTCTATTAACAACAACTTAAGCTTTCACTCTCACACACAGAGAGTTCGCGTGTGTATGTATGAGCAAAAGAGACAGAGATAGAGAGAGAGAGAGTATAGAGAGTATAGAGCAGTGCTGTGGTGGTTGGAGCGTAACCAAAAACAAAACAAGTCCTGTCATTGTTGACGCTTTCATCGGTTTTGACACTTGACATTTGTTGCGGCGCCTGCGCGTGACACGACAGCCGCGAGTCGTGACACGCCAGAGACCCTGAAACATGCTCTGCAGCCCTGACAGCTGACAATTAATTGCTTTGAAAAGCTTTTGGAAAGAAAATAAAAGACACCGGCGAAAGGTGAAAACAATATACATATATATATATATATATATATATATATATATATATATATATATATTTATTTTTTTTTTTTTTTTCATGTATGATACATAAACAAAAAATTAATAAAAACATATATATTTTAATATTTTTTATTATTTATAATTAAAAATCCAATTGGAATTGCTCAGGCTTTAGTTTATTGTCAAAGTGCTCTCTGCCTTTATATATATATATATATATTTTTTTTTTCATGTATGATACATAAACAAAAAATTAATAAATACATATATATTTTAATATTTTTTATTATTTATAATTAAAAATCCAATTGGAATTGCTCAGGCTTTAGTTTATTGTCAAAGCGCTCTCTGCCTTTATATATATATATATATATTTTTTTTTTTTTTTCATGTATGATACATAAACAAAAAATTAATAAATACATATATATTTTAATATTTTTTATTATTTATAATTAAAAATCCAATTGGAATTGCTCAGGCTTTAGTTTATTGTCAAAGTGCTCTCTGCCTTTATATATATATATATATATTTTTTTTTTTCATGTATGATACATAAACAAAAAATTAATAAATACATATATATTTTAATATTTTTTATTATTTATAATTAAAAATCCAATTGGAATTGCTCAGGCTTTAGTTTATTGTCAAAGCGCTCTCTGCCTTTATATATATATATATATATTTTTTTTTTTTTTTTTCATGTATGATACATAAACAAAAAATTAATAAATACATATATATTTTAATATTTTTTATTATTTATAATTAAAAATCCAATTGGAGTTGCTCAGGCTTTAGTTTATTGTCAAAGTGCTCTCTGCCTTTAGCGCAGTAGGCTCATATAAGTATATTAAATTATATTTAATAATTATTTTATAACATTTTTTTAATTCAAAATTCTCTTAAAGCACTTTAATTTTCAAAAAGCCTTCACTCATAGGCACATTTGTTAATAGGCTATTATTTATATTAATTATTATCTTAAAAATATGTTTTTAATTAATTTTTTTTTTCAAAATTAAGTAAATATAAATATATATTTATCATTTAGTTTAGTTTTGTATAAGTTTTTTTTTCAGATAAGCGAAATATAAATTTAAATTGTGAATTGATTTTTATTTGAAACAGTTGGCTATTATCAGTAAATACTATATATAGTTCAGGCATGCCTAAATCGTTTGCACTTAAAGTATATACAATTTCAGTATGAAGACAATTTGCCTTAGATTAAAATTACAATTCTTTGTTTTTAAGTCAAACTAGAACTAGTTAAAATTATACATAAAATATTTAAATCATAGTCGAAGACACATTAGATGAGTACAACCCATAGATATATAAATATTTCTGTATATCATTTACTATGTAAAATATTTTTACCTCTTCGATGGTCGCAAAGCGCATGATTCACGGAGTTAGTTGACACAGTGATAAGCAGGTGATACGAAGTTAAGAGATAAGCTTGGGCTGTCAAAAGCGAGCCATAAATAGATATTCAAAAGTGTGTGTTTTCTGTGTGTGTGTGTGTGTATATAAAAAAACTATAGCTGAGCTAATGTTGATATAGCACTTTGCATATGGGAAAACACAGCGCGCCGTGTTGGTGGGCGTGTCAGAGTTTGGTTTTAATTACAGGCTACAGGTATGTATGTGGCATGTCTCTGTGGCATATTCGACATTTTCCTTATCTTAATGTGCCATCTCACTCTGACAACTGGCATTAAGCATAGTTGCATTGCTTTCAGTCTCATGGGCCTCTGTCTGGCTATTGCTGCGCTGCTCAGAAGCGTATGTGGGAGGAGAGGCGACAGCCGTTAAACCACCATGACTCAATGTTATTATAGCTTTGGGTCTTGTGCGTCCAGCTGAACTGATGGAGTCGGGCGCAGAGCTCACAGAACGGCGAGCTGGCCTCCAGCTTGTAGTGCTGCCGCCACCAGAAGTAGCTCATGTACTCCTGCTTATCGGCGGCTACGAAGCGCAGGTGCTGCGCCAGCTGCTCAACGTTATCGAAGCGATTCGCATCGATGTACGAGTGCGGGGGCAGGAAGCGGGTGTAGTTGGCGCCGCCAAACACGACGGGCACAATGTGACGCTGCAGTGCCTCGTAGAGCTTCTCGGTGACGTAGTCCGTGCACAGCGAGTTCTCGAAGGCCAAGTAAAACTTGTAGTCCGTGTCCAACATCTCGCTGCAGTGCGGATCATCACGGGCACAGCTGCAAGTAGAATGGAATGGCTTGAATCTGCCAGAAACTGATATGATTTGCTACTCACTGGAGTGTGCCGCACTTGCCATAGATGTCCACCTGGATGTTTTGCTGCAGTGCAGCGGCTAGCTGTTCGCGCTCCGACAGCGTCTTGCAGTGGGACACAAACCAGGCGGCCATCTTAGTCTTGGTGTGCCACAGGCGCTCGAGAGTGCTGTCATTCCAGCTGCCGAGAGGCGGCGGCTGGCGCCAATGCGGAAAGGGACTGGGCGCCACGCGTGCTCCGGTGAGACTATCCACCACATGGGTATAGGGCCAAACGATGTCCGAGTCCAGGCGGTAGGTCATGGTAAGATTGTAGAAATGCTGTTCATCGCTCAGCTGATGCTTGGTCTCGCCCGGTGGCTCCATCAGGGCAAAGACGTACGCCTGATGCGGACTACGGCGTGCGGGCAGCGGCAGCAGCACCGGAAATGGCTGCGCCACATGGTAAACGATGGCATCATACAGCTCCAAGCTGGGCAGAAAGTCATGTTGATTGCTCAGCTCACACTGATACACGGGACACTTGAGATCATCTTGAAACTGTTGCGGTCCCAGCGTATCGTACGGCAGACTCCAGCGCCTATTGCCAAAGAAGCTGCTCCACAGCAGAATCGTTCGAGTGGCGGGCGGTCGTGTGCCCCCACTCACCTCTCTGTCGGCCAGGTACTCGCGCAATATGCCATTTTGATTCACCAGCGGTGAATTGTTAATCTTGCAAATCAGTGCACCGAACAGGAAAAGGCAAAGCAGCGCCAAGATTAGCGTGCGGCGCGTTTGAAAGCGCATAGTCGATGGCCAGAGATTTTTGGCCAGCCAGCCAGCAGCGAGCAACCTGCTTGAACCGTCATCGGCAATTGCCATGGCCGTCAGATTGCATGTGCTGAGCTCCCAAATGCGCGTCCAATTAGTTAACAGTGATTGGTCGCCTGCCTCTTTGCTGTACATGGCCTAATCGCGCCGTGGCCCCTTATCGCCGCCAGTGTGCCCGGGGTGGAATGTGTGCTATGTGCGAGCGGACGTCGCCTGTGAATGTGTTGACTATTAGTTATTATTGATTGCTATGTCAATAATAAGCAAATGTACTCACACGTTGCCTCTTCGCCGAGCCATTCCGGCCCGATTCTCATTAGATAAAAAGACTTATCAACTGATAAGCCGCCGCCAGCTGCAGAGAGCCTAAATTATGTGGCTAACTGATTACCAAATAAAAACTAGTTCACACATACAAACAGAATTTTTAAATTATTTTTATTAATACAATTTTCAAGCGTTTAGAAGTGGAATCCCTGCTCATTTGTTGAATTGTAAATTTGAACTATTTTCACTATTTTCGTTGTGAAGTCTTATATACGTAGCATGCGAGCTTTGAGCGTACTTCCAATTATTGGAAGCGTCACAAGTTCTATATTGCCGCTCTCGGGGCTCACTCGTAGCAGATCTTAGGCACTAATTACATTCAATACTCGTCCATCAAATACTTAAGTATATATATATATATATATATATATATATATATATATATATGCCTTCCTCTGTCCACAATCCGCTTAGCTATTGCCGCAGCGTGTGCAGCGCTCGGGCTGATCTTTCCAGCAGCTGGGAGAGCAGCGCGAAGAGCGTTACAAATCCATAGGCCAGCCATGTTTTCAATATCAAGATCAAGGGCTTCATGCTCATTGAGTGCCCGCACACATATATTGATAGCTCATTTATTGGTTTCTTCGACTAATTTGGCAACCTTCTTCGATGGCGGCTTAAGCGCTTTTCACCTGCAACAGCCGCGCCGCTGCCAATGCCAGAGGCAAGGCAGCAGCTGACTATGCATAAATAACAAGTCATTTGAGAATTTGAACACAAGGCTTTCCCACACACACACACATGTATATATATATATATATATATCGGGTATGCATGCTATATTGTCATTTGACATGGCTGTGTGGAATATACAGCGTGGTTAATTTGGTTCAGCCACGCGTTCACGGTAATTGAAGAGCAATCTCTCTACAACGTTCATTCATTAACTTAATGGACTTTTGTCATTCAGTATATAATGTACTCATTTGGTGCTTTCCAATGGCAATTGTCAACCTCTGACATTACGGACCACTCAATAGAATTGTATTGAATTTACATATTTCTCTTGAAAGTATTCTCCAAAGCCAAAATCTATTTTTTAGCCAAGTTCAATTTCGAAACTATCTTTCGAGTCTATATTAAAATGATTTCTTGCTAACTTCTTCACTGATAGTTCAATTAAAAAATACATATATATTGGTATAATAGGATAATGTATTTCAATATATATATACATATATATGAATGTATGTATATATATATATATATATATATATTATTTCTACAAGTAAATTCTCTACATTGCTTTTTACAAATTTTTATATAATGACATTGATGTCGGATACTTTCTTTTTTCTTATCGCCTCTCAAAAATGCTGATTCTTCGTCGTTCAAAGATTACAGGCTGAATCATACATATATATTGAATCAACAATTGGCAAACATACAAGAACAAACGTGAAAAATTCAACTTAAACAAAAAGAAAGAAATATGAAAAGAAAAAAAAAAAACAAAAAAAAATACTGGACTACAAAAGTATGTTTGCTATTCAAAACGGGTAACTAATAACAGAATCATACTTATAAACACATGCCAGCCACAGATTGTACATGGTTCTAAACGGCTATAATGGGTACATACATACACGTATTACATACAAATACCCATCGATTATAGATCTACTAGTATATATGTATTATCACAATGGACGACTGCCAGGCAGTCTAGATGCCGCAGCAGGACCGATGCGCGGCGGCGTTAGTGTGACCAATTTCATCCTGATCCGCTTCGACTCCGTCATCTGAGATCGAGTTTTGCAGTCGCAATGCATTGGTGTCGTTTTGCTGCTTGCTGCCATGATGCTCCACCATTAGTTGGGTGAGCAGCTCGAACAGCTCGTTGACGCCGTCATTCTCTTTAGCTGACGTTTCCACATACTGTGCGCCAACCGTTTGCGCATATCGCAGTGCCGTCTCATAGCTGATGGCTCGCTGCTCCTCCAGGTCAGTCTTGTTGCCCACAATAATCAAAGCAATTTCGCTTCCACGCATCTGCTTCAGTTCACGCACCCATGCCTTGACCTTTTGGAATGAGTCCTGGTCGGTTATATCATACACCAACAGTGCACCATCCGATCCCCTATAGTAAATGGGCCCTAAGGCATGGAAACGCTCTTGGCCGGCCGTATCCCATATATTAAGCTGTGCGCGTCGCTCATCTGGCAGCATTACTTTTTTGGTCACAAAGGACGCCTGAAGCGTGCTGAGATGTTGTGTATTGAATCGGTCTTCCATATACCGTAATACAAGAGATGTTTTGCCCACACATCCTATAAATGCGCAGCGCATTAGAAATATATACATATATATATATATAAAATACAATTGCCATTGTTGGTTTAGTCACCTTCGCCCAGCAGCACAGCTTTAAAGTTCAGCGTGGGCCCAGCACCTGGTCTTCGCGAACTCATTTTTGGTGCACTCTTTTGCAATTTATTAGGCTATTTCGAATCATTGAATTAATATGACACACATGGAATTTTTCAATTGATTTTACTTTCATATATACATGTAGCAATATTTTTTGTCAAATTGTCCAGAAGAATCACACAATAATCACCGATAGACTGTGGCGGTGCATCGATTATTATTACAGATAAATTTGGTATTTTTGGTATTTTAATTTCAATGCCCTGTTGAAAAATTAGCTATGTTAATAAACATACTAATTAGTCCCATACACAAAAAATACTGTATATCGAAATACCGTATACTGGCTGAAAGGCAACATTAAGAAACTTTGGCGCGTTGTTTGATTTATGATTAGTAAGTTAGTAAAAAATATATTGTCAATATGATATATTTTGTATAAAGTGAAGGAATACTAATATTATTTTACAGCAATTTTTATCATTTGTTTATTTCAGCACAATATAAATTTCCTACCCACTGCAACCAGCACATTTTTCTATAAGCGCAAAATATTCTAAATTCCAGCACATCGCACACGGGTCTGGGGGCGTGCGCACGTCCGTTTCAACAAAACTGCAGTTGTTACTGTTGTTGTTCTACAACGGTTGCTCTCAATTGAGGCGATACAACGCAGTGCCGTACTTCACACGCTCCCAGAATTGAAGAGGTATTGAGAGCATACGTACATTCTTGGGTACATCTTACAGTGGGACGAACGTGTGGATGCTGCGTACATTGTAGTACTCTACATTCACTCTCCATTCATTAGTCGCTTAAAAACAACCATCGTACGCAATAGCTTGCTCTCTGTCTATCGCTCGCTCGCTCGCTCTCTGTCTCTCACTCCCAATCGACTCTGCTGCTCTCATTTGTCGCGCGCTCTCTGCATATGGCTCCGGCTCCCCGGCTCTGGAACTAGCTCTGGCTGAGAGGCTGTGTGTGTGGCATCTGTTTTCTATGACAGCGGCAACGGCAGCAATGGCGCAGCTTTGACTCGTGCTGCCGTTTCATTCTAGAATTAAGTGCCGACAGAGCAGGAATCTAAAATTTCGCAGCGTCAGGCGCGCTTCGTGTGCCTCCAAAACCCGGAACCGAAACGAAACGAAACGAGCCAAACCGAAACGTAGCAAAACGAAGCGAACGTGAATGTGTAACGGTATTATCGGCTACGTTAATTGCAATGCAACAATAATTCAAAATCCATTGAAAACTAAAACAATTGAAGACAATCGCATTACGGAAAGTTAGTTGACAACCAATAACGGTACAGCTTGTAATACGGTTTTTTGTGATTTTCCTTTGCTGTGCAAAGACATTTTTGAAGAGCCCAAATCCCTGCCCTACAAAAACACACTCACACACACTTGCACAGGCATGCCAAATATTTGGTGTACACACACACACACGCAAAGTGGTTTTCTGTGTAGGCGCTGCGTCGTCTTCGCCGTTGGCTGTGCCGTCGACGTCGACGTCAACGTCGCATTTGGCATACATAAAGTTTTGGCCTGTCCGTTAGAATTCAAAAGCCGCAGCTCTGTCGCCTAACGGTAGATGCTTGAGTGCTTCCTTTGCGTTTGAGAATATATAAATTTTTATATATATATATATATATATGTGTGTGTGTGTGTGTGTGTGTGAGTATTTGGTCAGTAAGCCAACAACAATTGCGTCAAAGCGACAAACAACAAACGAACGGGCAACAACAATTATTTTGTCTGCTTTGAATTTGCGCTTGGGCTTTCGGGGTTGCTGTTGTTGCGTCTTTCGTATTACGCACTTTCGCACACGCACGCACGCACGCACGCACGCACACACACACACACACACACACACACACACGTATACTCAAAGGATTTGTGGCGTAAAAGGCGAAATGCGCAGCAAATGCAATTGCCACGCCCCACACCGCCAGCCCGTTCTACAACGCAGAGGCTGCTGATTACTTTGCGCGTGTGTGTGTCCATATGTGTGCCGCCCATGTGTGTGTGTGTGTGTGTGTGCGTGTGTGTGCGAGTACGAGTGTTGCTATAAGTTTTGCATTTCTAGGGATACACAGGATACACAAAATGCGCGTTAGCTCCATAAAGTGAAGTGAAAAGCGCCAACAGCAGCAGGAACCATAACAAAGGCCAACACAACAGGCTGAAAAGAACAAAGCGAAGAGAAGCGAAGGAAGTGCCAAAGGCCAAACAAAAACAATTCACAGCTCGTGTGTGGGAATTTGCGTGCAGCGGCAGTCGGCAGCGAGTGGAGCGAGTCGGCAAACGGGAAAAGGACCAGTTTGAGTAACAGCAAGCGGGGCCAGCTGCTGTAGCTGGGCGAGCCATGGATAGCTCGCCGGATTTGTCGCTGTCGCTGAAATTGCGACGCGGCTCCAGCGACTCACGCGACAATTTCTATATGGACTTTGCGCAGGGCATCGATTCGGACATCGAGGAGGTGGACAACAGCAATACAAATCTGGACGATGCCCTGGCCTCGGGCTCGGGCATTCAGATGGCGCTGCCGCCGCCGCTGCCCACCGTTCCGCTGAGCGATGAGATGCTGCTGCTGGTGGCACCGCCACCGCCGCCGCCGTCGACGACCTCGCTGCTGGGTCAGCCATTGCCCACGCTGACTGAGACGGACGATATGCCACCAACACCGACGCCGCCGCCACAGCAGCAGCCCAGCATGGAGGCCAACTCGCCACCGGGGTCGCCCAGTAATTCGGTGCTCGAGCTGGAGCTGATACCGCCGCCGCCGCTGTCGCCGATGGACGATGCCGGACTGCGCACCGACGACGACGATGGCGAGGAGACAGACGATGCCGAGGAGGCGATCATTGAGCCGCCAGTGATTATGCAATTGCAGCAACAGCAGCTGGAGCTAGAGACCGATGCCGATGCAGATGACGACGAGGATGACGACGATGAGGATGAAGATGATGATAAATCCACACCGCCACCGCCGCTACCGCCGTTGCCCTCGAATCTGTCGTATGTGCAGGGCAGCGTCACGCCCCCATTGACCAAGTCACCATCGACCTCGCCCTCGCCGCCGGCCACGCCACCTCCGCTACCGGAGCTCAATATCTGCAAGATGGTGTCACCGCCTTCGCAACATGTTAGCCAGATACCGCCACTGACGCCCTCCTCCGAGAGCGAGGAGGAGTCGCAGACAAACTCTCAGCCCATTTCGAGGCAGCTGGAGGAGAAGCCGCAGGAGCAGCAGCCAGAGCCGGAACCGGAACCAGAACCAGAACCCGTTGCTGAAATTGAGCCAGCACCAGAGTCAGAGCTTGAGCCGGAGGCAGAGCCTCAACCGGAACCAGAGCCAGTACCAGAGCCGGAGCCGGAGCCTGAGCCGGAACAGCTGCAAATGAGCGGTGGTCAGCAGCTGGCAGCCGAGGACTACAGCCGATCTCTAGATAATGAAGATGAGTCCACCACCATCACCACACCACCCAGCAATGGCTACTCTGCATCCTCGATCATTGCTCCGCCGCCGGAGAACTTCGGTGAGCTGGACGAGGATAGTGTGGGACGCGGGTTCATACCGCCACCGCCAGCAGGCCTCGAAGACCGAGATGAGCACGACGAACAGCAGCAACAGCAGCAGTTGCAGCAGCAGCAGGACCAACAGTCGCAGTCCCTCGACGCTGACGACGATGAGCTAACCAAGGTCGAAACCGACGAGCTGTCCATGGATAAAATGTCGCTTCATGTGGCCGACGAGGAGGGCAACGATGAGCCAGCTGACAGCATCAGCTCGCCCAGAGCCGCCAGCATTGCCAGCGGCGGCATCATGTCCACCAGTGGTGCCATTGCTGCCATGGTCGCTGGCGCCGCACTGCCAGCATCGCCCAAATCGGACGGACGCGTTCCCAGTCGCAGCGGCAGTCAGCGCTCCCATGCCGGCTCGCGCACCAGCTCCCAGCACGGCTCGCGCATCGGCTCCCATGCGAGTTCACGTGCTGGTTCGCGTGCCGGCTCGCGTACAGGTTCAATAGCCTCTGCCGCAGCTGTTGCGCCCGTGCTCTCGCCGCAGGCGTCACTCAAGTCGCAAGCCTCAGTCAAGTCGCAGGCCTCCATCTCGGAACGGAGTCCAGCTCTATCGGTGAAGTCATCGCAGCGCAGCGGCGAGCGCATTCAGAGCCCGCCTGTGGGCGAAAGTGCCCCGGCCATGCCCTCGCCGCCATTGATGCGCAGCTCGCCCCCAGAGCTAGCCAAGAGTCCACCGCGGCAAATGCATAGTCCGCCGCGCATTACAACGCCCCCGCGCGTCTGCAGCCCCCCGCTTGTCAGCAGTCCACCCAAGCTGGCCGAGACAGCAGCCGCAGCTGCCGCGGCCTCAATGCCGGTCGCGCCCAAGGAACAGCTCGGGTGAGTGAACTTGAAATGCATAATATTTGCAGCTCTATAAAGTATGCAACGGTTTTATTTACCAATATATATATATAAGTATGTATATGTATATAAGACGGGAGTTCAGGTTGGAGCATATTCTTTTATTTGGAAAAAGAATATGCCTTATTTAAGTTAAAGAGTCCACAAGTAATGAAATCAACAATATGTTCCTTTTTTTACAAAATATCGATAAGTATCGATAATATTATTGATATACATATATGCTCAAATTCAGGCTAAAATCCCCGAAGATATATGTATATATATATATTTATTTACTTATTTATTATTCTATATATCTATCTATATATATCTGCCAATTGTGTGTTTTCGATAGCCCAACTCCGACTTATATCAACTGAGATATGCCTAAAGTCAAGCTATGTGCATGATTATCTATAACACCGTCTGAGCTTGGTAATAAATGCAGTCTCATCTAAACTCTGAGCCATATTTTCTGCCTGTTGGCAAATCAATAAAGTTTTATCCCATTTTCTGCCATAATGTATCTTGGCTTAGCTCATTAACCCATTTTCTTAAGTTAATTTTAAACGCATCGCTTAGTAGTCGTCTCGAGGCGATAAAATTGATATTTTGTGCCCCTTAGTATGAGCTCTCGATTTTAGTCTCGAGTAATAGCTATCTATATGAACCATCTGTTGGTTGGCTTGGTTCGTTTTATGTAAGGATGGGCTAGTCCACTTAGTCAGCCTCCAAGCAGCACACATGCACAGAGTGATAGAGAGCGAGAGAGACAAAGAGAGAGAGAGAGAGTGCCACCTAGTTTTCGTCTTTGTTAATTGCATAAACGCTGCCTTGGCTCTCAGCGGCCGTTGTCTGGTTCCATTAGTTGCTGTTAATAGCCGAGTAAAACTGTTTAACTCATGCACTCGACACTTGCCGCATGTTGCATGCAGCCGTTGCTCGTCGCCTGGGGCACATGTCTGACGCCCGCTATGGCGCCTGCTATGTGGGAGCAGCGCGCATCCTGCGCCTCACTAGTCGCTGCTACACTTTGCATTAATTAAACATCACGTTTCCAGTGCAACACCCTGACAAGTTGCAAAGCCATTCAGGCCACACGCCCCACGCGGCGTATGCGGCATTTGTTAATGTGCATACGTCATGTCGGCCGCTGTCGCCAGCATCTGCGCTGCAGTCGAGTCTAATTGGCTCGCCGCGAACAAATTGCGCAACAAAGAGCATGTCTGCAGGTTATTGTCCTCCGCCGATGTCACCTGATGGCGCCCACTGCCACGCCCTCAGCACTAAGCACAGACCGCAGCGCAACTCAAACCAAAATGGGTCAATTGAAAGTTTGTTGCAGCAGCAGCAGCAGCAGCAGCAGCAGCAGCCAAAGGACCAGTTGCTGGTCCCCAACCCCGGAAATGGACGTCCATTCAACGTGTGCACGGCATTTGCGGTTTTGTTTGTTCAGCCGGGTCAGTCTTAATGGACATTTCCAGGCCAGTGCCTAAGACTGAGACGGCGACTGCGACGGCGACTGCGACTAAAACTGTGACTTGCATCAGCTGTGAATGCACATGTGCATAAAGGCAGCTCAAGCTCAGCCGAGTCAAGTCAAGTCAAGTCAAGCTAAGTCAAATGAATGCCCGACGCCCATTAATTAGCAACTGAATGAACTCTAAGACAGGCCTGCAAACTATCGATGGCTGTCCTGACTTCCAACGCTTGCCCATTCATTCATTCGAGTTCGACGGGCCTCGACGCATCTCCATTTATGCAACAGTCGTGTCGAGGGCAGGTTAACAACCCCAAACACGCTTTTAAAAATCGGATTATAAAAGTGCGATTGAGTGCATGAGCCACAGTAACCACCACCGCCGAGCAGGAGGCACAGTCAGTCAGGCAGTCAGGCAGTCAGTCAGCCCGTTGGGCAGGCAGCTGCCACGGCTTCAGTATCCTGTCGACTAGAAGCACGCCAAGCAACGCGTCACAGTCGAGCCGATGTCAAGGTTATTTATGTATAGTTGTTGCCGAGCTGTTTGCCACACTTGTTGCCAGTCCCGAGTCCTGAGTCCCGAGTCGCGTACCCTTACGCCAAGTGCCTTTGCAGCTCCATAAGGACAAGTGCCCCGTAGCAGTGCTTGACAATGCTGTCGAGTGCCATGCGGATAGACATGCCAACTCAAACTCCAACTCCAACTCCAACTGAAGCTGAATCTGAATCTCAATCTGAATCTGAGTCTGTCAACTGAACTTTTCTTTTATATAAACAAATCATGCATATGGATTCATTGCATTGCATTGAATGCTCTGTGCATGCAAATGAATGGATGTGTCAAGGATTCGTGCCAACAACCTCAGTGATGATGTCTATCGAAATATTTATCTATAGATAATGTGAGCATATACCACTACTAGCTCAGCGCTCTCTTTCTGCAGTTTTATCTGAAAATTGTTCATTGTAATCCTCATTTGCCTGACAGCGCTTCGTTTAGCCTTAATTACGCGTCCGTCGCGCTGGAGTTGCTAGTCGCGAGTTGCCATACAGCTAGACTAGGCACACCTCTATATATATATATGTATATATATATAAATAGTTGCGCACACATACATATGCATTTACACACACACATATATATATTTCTATATATATCTGTATGCAGATTGAGATTCTGCCTGCTGGCGAACGATTAGTTTCAATTGCCGCGCTTTTTGGAGGGGGTTTTTCATTTGTTTTGTTTTTGTTTTTGTTTTTTGGTTTTTTTTATGATTATTTCCACATTTTTTTTTGCTGCTGTTATTAAGCACAATTTAGGCGCAGAGCTCACTAGTGTGTGGGAGTAAATATGCATATATGTAGAGTGAGATATATGCAGGAGAATTAAAACACGCTGCTTGACAATGACAATGACACAGTTGAGGCTTGATTAATTGATTTATGAACAGGCATCGAAATGATCTGAGCTCGGCTCTCAGCTGTTGATCTATTGGGCTGCCGTGATTCGAATTATTTATTTTTGATCGCGCTGCAATTGTGCGCCGAGTGCCAAGTGCCAAGTGCCAAGTGCCAAGTGCCGAGTGCTGGGCATCTCTTTTGTGTGCTCGACTGCCGCACAATGTGGCTGTCGACGGAAGTGTCTGGCACCCGAAATGATGATGATGGGCAGTGGCCAGCGGTCAAGCGCTCAAGCGCTCGGCTATAGCCAGTCATATGCAGCGCATACTTATCTCGCCCATGGCAACGGCGGGGGCCATTATTTAATTAAGCTGCGGCTGTGTCTGCAGAATATCTGCGCGCAAATCGTATGGGGAATGGGGGCCTCGTTGATGGCCAGCGAGTGGTCGCAGAGTCAGTCAATCGATGTCGCTCAGCGCTGCGACTGCACTTGATCTGTTGCTCGGGGCCAGCTAAGTAATCCAGCGCACATTCCATGCCTTCTTCCATTTGCAGCAGCAACAGCAACAGCAGCAGCAGCAGCCGCAGGCTCTTCAATCGACCCACCGATCCGCCATTTGCCACGCTCACCTTTCAGGATGAGCAGCCAACGCAGCCAGCGCAGCCAGCGCAGTCAACGGTGGTGGCCAGCAGTGTTGAGCCCGTTTCCGCTGCCAGCGTTGTGACCAGCCAGCCGCGCGCACACTTTACGAGCAGCCATCATCATTACCATCTGCCGCACCAGTTCCAGCATCCACATCACCAGAATCATCATACGCACAGCGTGCGCGTGCCAACGCCCACTGTGCCAAGCAGCTATACGCCCGCTGCGGACGCGGATGGACGCTCGCCGAGCAACATGCGACGCGCCATGCCGCCCGTGCTGAGCACCACTCTGCTCTCGACACCCGGCGATGCTGGGCATGTGACGGTGGCCGTGTCGCCGGGCCGGTTATCTGCACGCTCCTCGCAGCATCACGTCACCATCGATGAGTCCAATTTGCCAACCAAGTGCAATACGGAGCGCGCCGGACCCAGCGGCCTGATACTCGTCGGCGGCGATGGGGATGGCGACGAGAATGCCGGACCCGGCGGCGATAGCTCCGAGCCGCCCTCATCGCCGGGCAGCAGCTCGCAGTGCCAGGATCGTCAGAGTGGCCAACTGGCGCTCATGTATCATTCGCATCAGCTGACCAACTATCCGGTGATGCCGGCCATCAAGCGCACGCATCGCCCCTCCTTTGTCTATCCGCCAATGCCGCGCGTCAAGGCGTAAGTATTGCACCCAGCTCGCCAGATTCCCATCATTTATGTAATCTGTTTGGCAGCGGCGATGCTCTGGCCACACTCTTCTCGGCTCTCTACGGCAAGCTGTTGGTGGTCATGGGCGTGGCCTTTCCCATGGCAGAAGTCATTTCCACCTACATACCGCCATCATTCTATGAAGTAAGTGATATTTCCAGACACTTACAGCTTCTGGTCCATGATCCAGGATCTCTTTATCATCATCATCATCATCATCATCTCTCCTCCTCTCATCTCGCCCAATCTCCGACAGGTTTACTATTTGTACTTGTATATTGGAAGCATGATCTTTTTGCTGTTCATGTACGCCACGCTGCTCTGGGGACGACCCAAGCTGCCCGTGCCCGTGGGTAAGTGAATCATAGTTTTCTCCATACTCTGTTCGCATGAGAACTAATGAGAACTTTGGCACTTGCAGCCACGTCGCCGAGCAAGACCACATCCAAGGTGAACGCCTCGGATAGCATGGACGAATCGGATACGGACAGCACCACGACGCGTCGACGCATTCAGCCCGCCATGCCGGCGCGTCGCCCGTCGCTGCTCTCGCCGCTCGGCAGGCAGCACCACTACGGCAGCTTCTACTTGCGCATGGGCGCAGTGGGTGAGTGAGCAAGCGACGCCGCTTGAGGCGTCCATGAGTGGAAAGCATTCGTAATCGATTTGATCTCTTGATCTTTGCAGCATTTGGCATTGGCAGCATGATCTATTCGGGCTTGGAGTTTGGCCAGTACTTCGAGCTGAATCCGGACACCAAGTGCCACAATGTGCTGCTCGCATTGACGCCAGCGACGCGCATGGCGTTCATCTTCATTCAGATGTATTTCATCTTCCTGAACAACGAACAGATCAAGGTGTATCGCTACAAGATCATCGCACGCTTCGGACTGATGCACATGATCGGCACCAATCTGGCCGTCTGGCTGAACGTGCTCATCCAGGAGACGAAGCACGAGATACTCACATTTTACAATCCCGAGAATCGCACGTTGCGCATCTCGCATCGCATTCCTGGCCATTCGCGCGGACACGCGGTCATCGCCCACGATCCGACCGCCCATTTGCGTGTGCCGCGCGGCCTCAAGGGTCCCTATCAGATCTTCGAGTGCCGCCGCACCAACATCATTGGCACCCTCGTCCAGGACGCCTCGCCCTTTCTGTTTCCCTGCACCATCGAGTATTCGCTGATCTGCGCGGCCATACTCTATGTGATGTGGCGCAGCATTTCGCGTCCGCAAACGACACCGACGCCCCAGCGCCCGGACATGATTAGCTCACCGATGAAGCGTTCGCCCCACCACTATTCGGTGGACTGTGCCCGGGCCCACAAGGGCCTGTTCGTGGGCATACTGATTCTGGTGCTGACCATCATCTCGCTGATCATATTCTTTGTGCTGATCTCGCGGCCCGAGTTCGTGGCCCTGGCCGTCACCGAGGTGACCATCTGTGAGCTGCTCATCTACGGCACGGCGACAATAGCCACGCTGCTGGGCATGATACAGATACGGCATCTGCAGTACGACGCCTATCGCAGCTTCTCACTGGACGACATTCTGTTGGTGGGCGCGCAGACCGGTTCGTTTCTGTACAACATCTTCACAGTGATCGCCGGGCACTTTACGTTGCGCAGCGACGACATGTTGGTGCCCATCAATGCGCTGGCCTCCATAGTGCAGACAGCGTGCCAGACCATGTTCATATTGGACGCCAGCCGACGGCAGGCGGTTAGCCCTGAGCACATTAGGAAGAAGCCCGGCCGAGAGATTGTCACATTCATGTTGGTGGTGAATCTGGCCATGTGGGCCATTAGCACGCTGGAGAAGTCGCGCGCCGAATCGCATCCCATACAGCTCAATTTCTATGGTCTGTGGGCCTGGACCATTATAACGCATGTGTCGATGCCGCTGGCCATATTCTATAGATTCCATTCGACCGTGTGCCTGTGCGAGATCTGGAAGCGGGCCTACAAGCTAAAGCCGACGTACATGTGAGAATTCGCCCGCTTGCGCATTCAGAGCATTGCGCAACAGCAACAATTTTGCGAGGATCTCAAGACGAATCTATCCTACTGCTACTGCTCCACAACTTTGGCTGGCGGCGATCTCGAGACGGTTGATGAGGTGGACAGCGGTGAGAGCGGCAATGGCAATGGCAACGGTAATGGCAATGGTAATGGTAATGGCAATGGTAATGGCAATGGTAATGGCAATGGCAATGGCAATGGCAATGGCAATGATGCCAATGGCGATGCTGAAGCAGAAGCCGGCACGGCTAGAAATGTGGATACAACTATCCAGGTGGACGAGAGCGAACAGGGCGGCGGCAGCGTAGCCGGCCGATTGGAACGGGCCCACGGCCGGGCGCTGTCGCCGCAAAGCCTCAACACCGAGAAGGCCTTCTGTCCGGTCTACGTTATAAACGGCGAATGAGTTTACGCTCACTTTGAGTTCATCGACGCGCTGAGCGGCCATGAGCTCAACTTTGTTTAGCACTGGAGCAGCCCCAACGCCCACCAAGCATAGGAACCAAACGGATGCTTAGAGTATACATATATCTATCACTCACCCCACCATCCAAGACCCACCATCTGAGAAACCAACCAACTTCACACACACACACACAACTTTAGCCCGGGCGGGTGCCAAGCCACCGAAAACATAATAATTGACAAAGCAAATGCAAAAACATATCCTCAACATGGAAATGGCAATGGAACATACATATTTAAGACGACATGCACATACATATACACCCGAATATAGTAATTGCAGATGCGAGTACGCTCAAATCGAATAGAGTAGCGGGAGTAGTGAGAGTAGAGGAACGCACAGTCCTAAACAAAGTAAAAATCTTGTAGTTTTCTTGAGAATCGATGAGCTGTCATCGTCCGTCTGCATTTGTGGATCTCTGTGGATCACACGCGATAGAAATTCGACTTTTAGCTACGGTCGCAGCATATCTCAAACCCTTTAAGAGTAGACGAAGATCCTGCATTATGTGTGTCTGCATGTGTTTTCGTATGACAATGTTACAGTTAATATACATATATACATACGTACATACATATATTCGTATACCCCACAAGTTAGATTCATATTTATTCCAAATATATACAAATATTTGAAATGTTGGTGTTAAATGGTATATGGCATATGGTTAAACAATAACAAGTTCCACAATAGGTTTTAGCGTTGGACACAGCAGAAGCTAAAATACAAAATAAAAAAAAAAAAGAAGAAGAAGAGGAAGAGGAAGAGGAAGCAAGATCAAATTTCTAATCTATCAATACCTTTCATACAAATTATGTTGACTCTATAGAGACTGAATGTGTGTCCATAATGACCAGCACGAAACTTCAAAAACAAAATCTTCAACTGAGAAGCGCTGAGAGAGGCGACGCCGTAAAACGAGTTGTGAATCACGTCAAAGCAAAATAATAGTATTCATATAATCTAAAGAGTTCGATTTAACAATATATACACAATACGATATGATATGATACTAAACTACATAAATAGTTCATATTCCTGCGGTTCGAATACGTTCTGCAGGCGTAAATACATTAAAAAAAAATAAAAATAAAAAAATATTTATCGTAGACATTGCTAAGTACATTGAAATTAAAATACATCTACTTGCATATTAAATATAACGCGAGGAAAACACAAAAACCCCACCAAATGCGAGCGATAAAGTCAAACAACCATGAAAAGTATTAACTATATTGTACTACATAGTAGCATATGATATAGCAAGGTTTATAATGCATAAGGTCTATAGAGTATATATACATACATGCATGCATATTCAACATACTCGACAGCAACAACAGCCACAATTTTGTTGATATCAAACATATATATATATATATATATATAACTAAATATATATATATATATATTTTAAACCACTTTGAAGTAAAATTTCGTAATGTCAAGATCCTCTTATTGTTGAAAATTCCCCATTTATTATAGATCGTAACGAAATTTGTGTTTGTTGAATTGCAATTTTTTGTATTACAAACTAGATGTTCTATTGGATACTATTTTATAAGCATTGATCTAATTGTTGAGAGCTTCGTTTACCCTTACTTATAGGTTCTTGTGATAATTTATCTAACTATACTCATGCTTGCATACGCACAGATCTATCTTGTGTATGCCAAACTCTTTATTTACGATTCATAAACAAAACTAAAACAAAATCGAAATCGAATAATACATAGCTAAGCCTATATATATATATATATATATATATATATATATATATATATATATATATATATATATAAATTAACTCTTCAGTATTGATTAAGCTCAAACGATAGTTGGACAAATCATAAAACAACAAAGAAAAACAGCTCAATGAGTAAAACATTCCAAACGCACAAGTAAAAAGCAAAGGTAAAACAACTAACTATATATAAACTGTACTTTTAAATACTTAAGGAAACAAATACATTTTTTTTTTTGTCTACCATAAAGGTATAGCCTAGTATTAATATACATACTTTGACGTATATATGGATGTGTGTGTCTATGTACAACTGAATCGTGTACATGCATAAGTTTTTATTAGTATATATACATATTATATAAAAATATATATATTGTATTTATTTATTTACAACTAGTATTTCCCTCTGCTGCGAACCATTGACTTGTATATTTTTCAAATGCCAAAGAGTTTTACTTAGCCTAGGTTTAAATTGCTTTCTATATACACAGATAAACGCATGCATATATATATATATATATAAATATATATATATAAATATATATATCATATATATGAATTTCTTTGGTATCAAAGATTTGAGTTCTCGAAGTTTTGCCAAATGCCAAAACAAAGAAAACAAATCCAAATAAAAAACTTCAAATAAAAACAATGTATTTATGCATACATATATATGTATATATATATATATATATATATATATATATATATATATATATATATATATATATATATATATATATATATATATATATATATATATATATATATATAAAATATGTATATGCACAACTTAGTTATCTCAATTTTATATTCAAACTAAATTTTTAACTAGCATAACTGTAACTTTGTATGCATTTTCTTACATGTATTTATTGTACTTGGACACTAAAAAAAAGAAATAATAAAGTATTAAAAATATACAAGAAAACCAAATGAAATTAATATCGAAATGAAAAGTCGTATAATCGAATGTGTCAAATCAAAATTGAAATGTAATAATAGTTTATAATTATAACTAGTTACTAGTTGCGAATTGTAATGCGCACTACATACGAAAACTGTATTGAAAGCTCCTATTCCAGTAGTCAAAGAAACCGAAACAAAAAAATAAATACAAAAAAAAAAAAAAAAAATAATAATAAAAAAAAATAAATAAAGCCCTAAAGTTATGCCCAACATTACAAACTTTTTTTAATGCAAAAATAATCAAATAAACGAAAAAAAAAGAGAAACAATACAGCTCTTAGTTATATTGTATTGATCAGAAAAAAAAATATATATATATATATATATAAATATATATATACTTGACCATGTGTTCTATACAAATTTATATGAAAATATCTAAATTTACGCTCATTTCATATTTGATTTGATAACTTTTTACATACTTCACTGCGTTTACTAAGCTGATTGACAAGTTTATCTAGAACTTCGTCTATATGAAATTGAAAAATGATAATCCTATAAGATTGATTTTAGCAATTGGCTCGATAACTCCCTAAGCCTTTCCCCCACCCAAAGAATTAAAAAAAAAAAAATAATGATCATAGTTAAGCAATAAATATGAAGTAAAAATTAATAAAAATGAATTCGATTACTATGAAAAAGCTAATTTGAGCATTTTATTTTTATGTGGGTCAAGCGGTGCTCTAAATACATAATTAATCTCAATGGGTTGCTTGGTACAGCAGATGCTGTGAAAAGCGTGAAAAGATGTGAATTACAACAAGTAAAATAAAATATTGATATGCCGAAGCATTTGTATCTGCAAATGGGCATGTATCTGTGAGAGACGCACACAGGCCGGCTAGGGGTTGCAAGGCACACACGCCAAACAGAAAGAGATAGAGAGACATAGAGAGACAGAGAGAGAGAGATAGAGAGAGAGAAAGATAGAGAAAGAGAGAGACTATAACTTCTAAGCCCGGGCGCATCATCATCATCCCAAAAATCGGGGCTGTGCACTTGATAGGAGCTGCAGCAGCAGTCGTAGGTGCCATGTCCCCATCTAGTGCGCCTCATCTATCTACCTAGCTGAAGCTAATGCGCTCTCTCATACTCAGGCTCGGTGTCGCGCCCTCTCTTTTGCTCTTGCTCCAGCTACCCATCTCGCCTGTGGATGCTGTGCGCTGCCCCTGATTTGCGCTGCAGTTTTGTGGATGCTGTTCAGCTAGGAGCTGCGTCCTATGTATAGGCTTATGTGTATACCATATATATATATATATATATATATATATATACATAGCAACTGATTACCCGGGACTTGAACCACGCCCTGGCCAACAGAGCTGGCCGAAAACTAGGTTAGCTCCGCGTTCTTTCTATACTTTTATTTATTTACCTAATACCATTTTTCTTTTTATTTCTCTTTTAATTTCTTTTCTTTTCGTTTTTTTTTTTTTTTTTTTGGCTTTTTACTGCATTACAAATACAGAAGCAGCGGCTTTGCCATGCTGCCCGGGGCGCCTTTAGCTGAATAGGACGAGCCTTTCCATCTACTGTTAGTGGTTTAATTCAATTAACGTTTTATTTGGGGTACGTCAACACACACACGGACATACACAGGCACACAGTGAGTCCGGCTGCAGCTTGACCATTGCATATGCCTCCCCCCTCCCCCCATGTCCACACCTACAGCTCGCCATTCACACCCACATGCCCCCCACCACACCATCACTGACAATATTAATTGTGGGCGCGCCTCCTTGCAATTAGATACAAAAGTAAAGTTTACACAAAATGCACCCTGTTTGGCGGCAAACTTAAGCCACGAGGTGAATGTCCTTTGCTCGATTTTTCACGCATGCGCCGTAAAAACTCCAGACACATCCCGTGCCACATTTGGAGGCACATCTAGAGCCGCAGCCACAGCTACAGCCATAGCCATAGTCGAAGCCTCAGCGAGCGAGTAGGCGCAGCAGCAGCAGCAGTAGCTGCTGCTGGCCCGCTCCGGCTCTCATGTCCTTGCTCTGTCGCACCTCTGCAGCACTTGTATGTCGTCCTCAAAAGCATACTCTTTACCTGTGTGTTTGTGTCTCTGTATGTGTGTGTGTGTGTGTGTGTGTGTATGCTTGCATGTATTTAAGTCCGTGCATAAGGAGACGCATAGGCACGCACAAACAGAAACCTTTTATGGTCCATAATCTTGGCAGTCGAGTGTGTCAACACAACAATACACAGGTCCTTGCTGCAGGCATCTGCGACGCACACCCAAAAGTGGGCATATCACAGCTCCCACTCAAGAAGCGAGTCCCATGTTCAATCAGCCGCATCAAGATATTCGCTAGCCTTACAAATTGCACAATCCCCTGGGTTATTTAGGTCTTTTTCGCATTCTGTAAATCGCTTCACATAAATGCATACATCATGATGTATAATCTATGTGTCTATCTTACTGATTAGTTACGGAATATATTTACTGACTCTAGTGGCTTGACTGACACTGTGATTGAGTGACTGATTCACTGATTGACGTGCTGAATGATTTGCTTAGTAATATTTAATAGATTGACTGACCCTCTGACTGATAGTCGACTAATTGTTGATTGATGTATGCACAGACTATAAATAAGAAGTTAATATAATTATATACATATATAAATTGATAAATTCTCAAAATATTTGACTAATTGATGTATGCACAGATTTATTAATGGATTCATGACATTTCTGACTAATTGATGTATGCACACACCCATTGATTGATAGGCTCATCGTTTGAACTAATTGAGTCATTCATTAATTGCATGAATATGATTTATTCAGAAGCTGACTGACTGACTGATGTATTGATTGACTCTTTGACTGATTAATTAATTGGCTGTTAAATGCACCGTTTTAACGACTGATTGAAATACGATTGACAGACGTATTATCAGCATGGTTGCTCGTCTGCATGACTGACTGATTGATTGACTGTTTCCATAATTGACTATTTCTTTAATTTAATGTAAGTTATTAAATTGAAAATGTTGACTAATTTATTCATTGACTGATTTCTCTATCAAACTGATTGGCAATAATTGCTGCATATTTAGTTTTGCAATTAATTCCAGAATACAATTTCCTGTTACAATTATTTTAAAATAGTTACACAAAATACTTCATGCTGACCATCTGACTAAGCTTACCATTTAAGCTGGCGCACATAATCGGCTCATGGGCAAATAAAAATCTGAGGCTAAAATTATGCCATTCCCTAGAATTTTTCTAGAATGAGAAATTGTATAAGAAATCACAAAAATATTGTCGCATTCTATACAAGTTCGCCTATGTGCTTGAGATTGGCAGTTAGGTTGAACTGGATAAGGCATGTGAGTGGGCAATGAACAATGCCAACAATAATGAAGTTTTGGCTACGTTAACCTACAGAGATGAGCGTTGATTACTTAATTATGCAATCTGTCGCACTCTGTGGCGCTGGCTGCCCCAGCTCACGTGCTGCTGTTCCAGACGGTCACCAGTGTTCGGTTCAGTCAATCATCATCTTGTTTTTATATTCATTACATTTTGTCTGTGACTTCGTCGTAGCGTAGCGAATGTCGTGTGCAGCAGAGACAGCGTGACTACGAAAAAGGCAACAGCCCACAGTGCCAGCAGCAGCAGCAGCGGCAGTCGCAGCAGCATATGTGAATATCGTAAATGCTTACGATATACACAAAAAAGCGTCACGTCGCAATGTAACGCCGACAGCGACTCTGCTGCCGCTGCGACGCATATTGAACGAACCGTGTGAACGCTGCCGCAACGCGACGCTGACGCTGACGCGAGCAGAGCGCTTTTTCGTTGTTTGGTCTCGTGTGCGTTCTACGTTTTGAGTTGTTAGTTGCGTTCGAACTCAGTCATAAACGAACTGTTACGAGTGATGGAAGAGTCAATACGCTGCCTGCAAGCAACAAACCAACGCAAGCAACAAATACACCAACAACAATAGCAAAAACAACAGTAACAGCAGCAGCAGCAATGACAACAAATTCAAAAGCAATCGGAATCTGTTTTAGAATCGAGCCAAGTCTTAGTTCAACTCGCTTAACTAGTCACACGCAGTTTGAATACCAGCACTAATTGTTGTCATTGTTGCTTGTGTCGTTGTAGACATTATTGTCACTGCTGTTGTTGCGATTTGTTTGACGTTTTATAATATATATAATATATATATATATATATATATATATATATATATATATATTTTTTTTTTTTTTTCGTTTCAATTGTGCTCATTTTTTTCCAAGCAGTGCTAAACTAAACTATTTTTGTAAAAGTTGTTAGCTTTTGATACCAACGGCAACAATAAGAATTGTTACAATAATATAAGTAATACAAAAAAAAAAAAAAAACAAAACAAAAAAAAACAAAATTAACAAAATACAAGTGAAAGGCAACAACAGCTTGTTTGCACGTCGTCCCTTTAGTGTTTCTGTCTGTCTGCCTGTTGGAGTGTGTGTGTGTGTGTGTGTGTGCACTCCTGCCATTTCCGGCATTCGCAACAAATTTTTGCCTAAGCCAGTCGAACCGAGGACAGCCCTGTGGCGAAGCAACAGACGGAGCAAAAGCAACAACAACAAAGACAACAACAAACGCGCGCGCAACAATCAAACGCCCACGCACACGTCCGCCTCGTGCCAATCACCCCCATCCCAGTCAACGCCAAGACCCCACAGCGCCAGCAGGACGAAGTCGTGACAGAGCGACATGCGAAACGCGTAACAAAACAAAAAATAACACAAATACGCAACTGCCAATCCATGATAAAGTGGATGCGGACAGCTAAGTGCTAGAGGAAGGCCTGTGACAAAGAGGAAGCCCACAAAAAGTGAGTACAGCAACATGATTGATTCTAATCGATAACTTTGTTGCTATAGAGCATGATCAACGATTTTTATCGATATCAATATGCAGAATAAGCAGAAGAAAATAGATATACCGAAAAGAAAACATAAAATGAAAAATGTGTGTCGACAACGACTTAGCGCTAAAGAACTAATCTTTAATCCATGCTCAGGAAAGCCATTGGAAATAATCTCCAAAAATGCAATCAAAACTTTGGTCACCTACTCGTATTACCATCATTACACACAAGACGTGCGCAGCTACTTATGTATATGTATAGATATATATGTGTACTTATGCGTGCACACTCAACTATCGTACATATAGACACGTATTTGTTTTCACATTTCTTGGTCTTCCATTAGAAAGACATTGGAATGTCCACTTGGTGTGTGTGTGTGTGTGTGTGTGTGTGTCTTTCGCTGAGCCACCTTCGCTGCGGCAGAGCAAAACCCATACAAGTGCCAAACAAAATATAACAAACTATAGAGACTAAAGACATACATATATCGCGCTGGCGAATGTTACGAGCCAATTGCAAAAGATGCAATGATGAAAATGGAATCGTTAACCGCAGGGCTGACAACGTGTTGGCAACACGGATAAAAGTTAATGGGCCACACACACACACACACACACAGACACAGAACTGGGTCACCGTGATCTGTGTCTTACGACGTTGCAAAACGTTGAAAGTTTTGGGTTTCTCTTTAAGTATTTAAATAACATTTATTTTATATTAATTTAGTGTTGTAAAGTGTTGGCCAAAGGCCTTAACAATACTAAGCCGCGATCACTCTAGAGCAATCATCTCAATAAAGTTTTACCCTTTGGGCTGCATTAATATATCAATAAAATTTAATTTGAACTATCCTCGATTTCTCTTATACATTTCTGCGTCATTCCATAAATTCCCGATTTATGACATTTATTTCTGGTTTATTTTGAGCGTTTCAGAAAATGCATTGTTAACATGCGAGGGTTGAAAGAGCCATAGCTTTCTAATGGTGGTGTGTTTTGGCACTGACCCCTTGTGGGTGGTTGGTTTGCAGCAAGCACAGGCTGCTACTACTCAGCTGACGAGTATAGCTGACTGCATAATGCTCTACGGCCACAGCCGAGGAGTTGGCATGATTTATGCATTTCCGATTAGAAAAAGTGCAAATTGACAGCGAAACAGACAAACTGCAGCTAGGCGGGTATTGCAGCTCACAAATATGCCCGTGCGGTGCTCAGACATAAGGCACAATATCTGCATATTCGGTAGGCGAGTCTATTGAGCTAATGAGGCGGCGACCTCGCCCCCCAGCAAATTGCACAGACCAAAAAGGGGGTGGCTGCGGCGCAACCCTCAGCATGGCGGGGCTGACCAAAGACACACACAAAAAAAAAAAAAAGGAACCAAACGAAATCTCACAGCTAAACCACCTAAAAGCAGCTACCCCACCCAACGATACACGTCAGCTGTGGATCACTCACAGAAATGCTTGAAAAATTGTTGATGTTTTGTTTTTGTTTTCGTTTCGGCTTATAAAGTCACCCTATTTTCCCATGTTTTGCTCAGAATACCCTGTTGCTGGGCGCAAGTGTGCATGGCATGCTCTAAGAGCTCAAAGCGCTAATCTTAAGCGCCATAAGGCATAATGGCCTTACAGAGTGTGTCTCTGATAACAATGTGTTAAGCGCATTAGGAGTATCAGTATCTACAGGGTATTTAGCTTTAGCTATTTACCAATTCAATTTCCAACTATCTCAGAGTATCCGCTAGTCAAGCATACTCCGCTGTCAGTCTGGCCTGTGGCAGCGATTGATTTATTGCACAGGGTGTCTTGCGTCTTGTTTATATCTGCATTTAAGCTGCAAAATGCATCCATCTGCTGCACTCGGTCTCATTTCCATTTCCATTTCCATTTCCATTCCCAATTCCCATTCCCATTCTCAGTTCCAATTTGGTATTCGTTGCCAGCTATTTTATACAATTGCACTTCCGGTTCCCAAAGTGGGCGCCGTCTCTCCTATGTTCACATAGATCGGCATCTGCAAAGCAAACAAAAAAAAAAAAAAAAAGCAAAGAAGAAAAAAAAAATACAAAGAACGAAAACAGAAAAGCCAAATAAAAAATGTATCTTTTTTTATTAAATGCTCCGATCCGCAAGTCTGCGATGAATGTGGGTGCGGTTTGCGGGTCTCTGTGTCTGTCTGTCGCTTGTTTCTAATCTGTCATCGGACACTTTTGTGCAACTGTCATACAACAACAACAACAACAACAACGAACTGCAATTATAACAATAATAAATGCACGCGGCATTGATCGAGCGCAGCCAGAAAGAAGATGCGCACTGGAGCCCAGGCGACTCCCACTTTTGTTTAGCGGCAATCGAAAGCGTTTTGTATATGTTGCCACATGTGGCAAGAGGCATTTTGAGGCAAGGCGCTAATCTAGCCCGCATCAATGCAAACAGAAATTAGCAAGCGAACGCTAGTTGGCAGTCTGACTCGATTCCGAATCTCTTAATATAGCTTGACCATAACTGGGCACTGGCTGTTGCCACAGTCGTTAGCCATCAAATGTTAATGGCATTAAGCAAGCTTTCGTACTTGGGCTGGGTCTGTGTTGGTGTAAGCGACGGAGGCGACAGTTCTCAAAAAGGGGAGAGGAGGGGGGGGGGCACCTAGGGAGGGGCCAACAGCAGCGGCGACAACAACAACATCTAGAAAACTGCATTAGGCCTCACTTGGAAATGGCCATGGAACGGCAGCTAAAAGCGATTGGGCCAACATCGTGGAAGCGACGTTTTATGTTTGCCGCGTCGCTGCATTTTTGCGGTTTAGGTTGCATGCAGGCCAACGCGTTAATGGTCAGCGCACATTCTGAATGCCTAAGGGACAGGGCGCACATAAAGATAGTCGACTCAAAGACACATTCAATTCATTCAAAATTTGCTGAAATCTCAAATTATATTAAAATTATATATATTTTTGTCATTTTACTATAATGTTTCTTAAAGTATCTGCTGGCAAGAGATAAACAAGCTAAGAACTTGGCTTGGTTAGAAGTTTTAATACAAATGTATGCTAGATGTGTCTTAATTTTCAGATAATAAATATGTATTTATATTATTATATATATATATATATAAAAATATATAATATTTTAGACACATCTTTAATCTTAGATACAGCACTTATTATGCATACATTTTTATTTAAAAATTATTTTATTATAAATAATAAATATATATTATTACAAAAATTAAAATACATTATTTGATGTCGATACATCTATAAAAGTTCTCTATTACATATTCATATGAAAACTTTTGTCATATTATGATAAGATACATTAGTATCTTTGATTAATTTATACACACTACTCGTTTTTGTTTAGACGCACAATTTGTTTTTAAAAAGATTGTTCTATTTATTGTTAGGCATGAATTAGTTGGCCAGAATATGTTGTTTATCAAAGTTTTTGTCGAAGAACATCTGCTTAGACTTGGCTAATTTGCAAAAAGACTCTGCATTCTTTCTGACTTTCAATGTTTCAATGTAAAAACATGAATTTTCCTTTGTTCATTGATGAAACGCACATCAATTTTCTTCGTCTTGCGTTAACAAATACAGATTTCTTAATGAAATATAAATTTAAAACTAAAAAATAAATTGTTTTTATACCCTGAATCCATTGAAATGGAAATGTTTTTGTGCAAATGTATGTAACAGGCAGAAGGAGGCGTGCCACACCCCATAAGGTATATATATTCTTGATCAGCTCGATGAGCTGAGTTGAACTAGCCCTGTCCGTCTGTCCGTCTGTCCGTCCGTCCGTCCGTCCGTGTAAACACCTGGATTTCTGCAACCACAAAAGCTAGAGACTTCAAATAAAAAGAAAAATGCTCAACAATACCATACGATGTACGAGTATATTTTTTTTTCGATAACTCGTCCCATTTCTTTATTATCGATAACTATCGAAAATATCGCTTTGTTTTTGAGGCCTGGCGTGCACACCGTTAAAGATAAAATCGTGCACTAAATTGTGTTTGATTGCTATATTGAATCCGCACATTTAGTCATTTTTGGATTTTTGATGCCACGCCCCTTTCGCCCACAATTCAACAAAAATGACAAATCACGTATATCAAATACTAGAGACTTGAAATTTGGCCAAAAGGTACATTTCAAGGTCATAATCACTCCGCGAAAATTTCATTAAGAACAGAAACAGAAAGTTACTAAACAATAAAGTTTCCATAGTACAGCCGCAAAACTGCGCAGTAAGCGTATTACATGCATGCATATGTTTGTGTGTGTGTGTGTGTTGTGCATGTGTTGTTTGATATTAATGAATAAATGAAACTTTTTATGATTAGTATTGCAGCTCAATGGATTCGGGGTATCTCTTAGTCGAGCAGTCTCGACTCGAGTGTTGTTGCTTGTTTTAAATATTATTCTAAAATTATATTATTTATTTATTATTATTTAATTAAAAGAAAAAAAATAGGAAAATCGATTTTATTGAGCTATTGGAACATGTATAATATAAAATTGCATTTAAGACACATTTTCTATTTCATGTATATATGCAAATATTTTGTATATAATTCATGATGAATTGTGTAACTTATACATGATAGTATCTCAAAACTGAGCAGCAGCATGCATCAGATACATTTGTATCTGAGAAATGTCTCTATTATCTCTTAACCAACAATGTCTTAGATATATATATATATATATATATATATATATATATATATATATATATATATATATTTATATATATATATATATATTATACCACATATATTTTTTTTTTGTATGCTTGTATGATTGGTGCAACGCTTTGTTTTCGCTTAGCACTGTTTGTTTTTGCTTGCATTCTCTACGCAATTAGCTGGCAATTTGGTGCTGGCCGAAAAGGCTGATATGGCACACGACCTCGCATCGAAATCCAATATACGCGAACTGGATTAAAATATGCGCACTGGAGGCACTTGCACAGCGGATATGCCACACGCGGCTCCAACGCGTGAATGGAATCGCGGGCGTGCTGACTTTAAATTTGGCCAGACTGTGGCAGCTGATTTACTATAACAAATGATGCACCAGCGCACGCACACACACCCGCACACACACACACACACACACACACACACACACGTATATATATACATGTACTAATTTATATATGTAATTATATCATGGATGATTTTCATATTTAGCTCGACTAGTCTACAGGGCGTCTGACCCTCATCAATCTGTCAAGAGCGCTGAAAGCCAACTTGATTTTTATTCGATTTATATAGCTGCCAGATATCGAAATAGCAAAGATGTTTTGCCACAGCCCCCCTGGCCCCAAAAACCCCTGACATGTTTTCTTTCACAGATGCTCATTAGATTGTGCGCGCCTTTTGCAAATGGAATTTCCACTTGTTCGATCTGGTCACCATTTCAAGGGCAGACACTGGTATACCCTGTACATAGAATAAATAAATATCTCTAAATTTTCTAGTTACTACGACTCAAATATTCAATTATCTATAAGCTCTATAAATACTTACAATTCATATTTTAGAGTAGTTTATTTATTCAATTCTTGTATTCGAGAACTCCCTATTAGTGCCAAGAATATTATACATAATAATAAAATCAAGAATGCTTTCATTGTTTATAATACGTTTTGATATTGTTTCTCGTTCCAGAACGACCAATTTGCTAACAAAAAGTCTTATAATTAAACTGCTGCAAACCGAATGACTGATTTTTCTGAACATTTAATACTTACCTCCTAACGAACTTTATATCAAACTTATCAATCAATCTCGAACCAAATACACACATATATATATACATGTATATATATATATGTATATATAAATATCATACAAAATAGATAGAAGTAGTTAGAACTTTGTCAAATATCTCGAGCAAGCAAAGTGTGAACGGATATCGATTGAACGATCGCTGAGAGGAATGCAGCGCTGTCCCTATCTGCATGAGATGCGAGAACGTCTACTGGATCAGCCAAGAGAAACACTGCAGCTGGAGAACATGGAGCGAGCCAATTTGCTGGACAACCGCCAGTCGGCAACCGAGTCGAATCAGGTCGGCACTGTGGTCAAGGTAGGGGCTGTTGGATGTACTCGTTACAAGGATTCAAATCATATGCAATATGTAACACTCATACAGATACTCATGCTC
Organism: Drosophila mettleri; assembly: GCA_035047625.1. Taxonomy (NCBI): domain Eukaryota; kingdom Metazoa; phylum Arthropoda; class Insecta; order Diptera; family Drosophilidae; genus Drosophila; species Drosophila mettleri. Next base: position 11,007,043 of record JAWNPI010000109.1, on the reverse strand, counting down.
ACGCTCACACTCACACTCACACTCATAACTGATTCAAAGTAAAAAATATATAAATTTCATTCAAAGAACTGTACAAATACTTATCCAACTGCTTGTAAATATTGCATATGAATTAACATAACACACAGACTTGCATATGAATACCATATGTATGTATATGTGCATCAGTATATATGCACATATAAATATATATATACGTATATCTATTGTAAATTGCCTTTTAGTTACATGTATATGAAATGTTTACATTAATCCGTTTTTGTTTGAGCTTTCCAATTATAGAAAAGTTCAGTTTACCATGTGAAATAAAATGCCCATTGATTGATTGATTGACCGATTGATTGCTTTATTGACAACTCGAAAGTGTGACGCGATAAAAGCGAAAAAGATACAAATCAAAACTGAAATCAAATTTAACCAAATCCTTGCACGAGTAACGGAACGATTCGCCCTTTACTTTAAGTTTTCAAATATTAAATACAAATGTATATAAATATATATAAATATATCTTAATATATGTACATATATATATATATATATATATATATATATATATATATATATATATATATATATATATATATATATACATTATTGAAATCAATTTTAATTTCTCTGACAATAAATTGGAATTCTTTTTAAATTGCTCTTTCTTTTCCAATTTGACATGGAAATGCATGCACTCCAATTATAAATAGCTAATTATCTAACCAATCGCAACGCGTCATTCACAGTGCTCCATTGTGAATGAGGCAATCTATGCTGACATCATATTTGTGTTTAACTGTTTCGCTGTACAAATTCCAATTTATTGTTGTGGCATTCGACATTCAACATTGAAAACAGCCAAAAGTCTAATCTGAATATTTATTCCCCCAATAAAACATAAAAAATAAATAACAAACAACAAAAAATGCAGCTACAAGGCGATGGATATCACACGAGCCCCGCCCACCAGCGGACTCCGCTTGTGCCCCACGATTTAGGCGAGGATTTCAATTTGGATTTCGATGACGACTTCCCGATCGATGCCCGACGACCAAAAAACGCCAAGTAAGTGTGTTCCACTCAGACACTCGATCTATAGCTATACAAACACATTTGCAATATGCGAGCTCCTATCGCTGCCCCACTCTGTGCTAAATGTGTTTCATATCGTTTATTTTTAATTTTGTTTATAATCAATAACATCATGTTTCATCATCTTCATATCGATATTCATAACTGCTCACATATACATCATATTTTATTTTGATTTTATTGTCACTTTGAGGCTCGCTCATGATATTCATCACATTCATGTCTAAGCGGCAGTTTGCGTAGATCCCATTTTCCCACAGATCTTGTACCTTTTAAGTACTCGTAGTCCGCGATCAATCAATCATTTAACTAATGCGCAAGAATCCTTTGCAGCGGCAATCATCCCCAGGTTCTGACGAAACCACAGAAAAGGTCAGATTTGGTATACAAAAAAAAAATAAACAAAACAAAAGAAAAATTCCATCAATTTCCATAAGATATATTTTTAATTAAAACTACCTAACTACTTAACTACTTTTGGTTTCTATCGAGCTCTACAAATCCTAACTCAAACTCAATCTTCTCTAGTCAAGTACTTTATTTTGATTTTACCCACACACTTAGCTATGCATAGATCTATTGTTGCATTGTGTTACCCATAGAAAGCACTTGAACTAACATTGCAAACCATAGATTCCTAACACATAATCTATATATGTATATATATATATATTTATATATATATATATCCATATATGCTTAACATCTCATCCGCATTAGCAAAAGTTACAAGCTGTCAAATATCATGGTTGGATTGTCATCTGAATGTTCTTTGGCAATCCAACCGATTATAATGTCAATGAACTAATGCCACACAACAGGCACATTGCCTTACATTTCCGATTGTGTCGGCATTGTTGAGCAGCATGAATTCTCTCTCTCTCTCTATCTCTCACTCTGTTCTCTGTTCAACTTCGTCTGCCCTCTCGCTCCCATTTGAAAAGACAAAGAGTCAGCGTTTTGGTAGACAGAAACACATATAGAATTGTTAACACAATGCCGGGCTGCATGCAAGTTGAAGAAGTTGCAAACAAATTACGCAACTTGACAACTGCCAGAGCAGGCGGCCCGCCAAAAAAGAAAAAAAAAACGAAAAAATCCGCCAAGCCCAGAGGAATCTATGCTAACTGTGCCCGGGCCCAAGCTGTCAGCGAAGCATGCCAAGATCTGTGCCCCACTGCTCCACTGCTAACATGGCTGCAGCCCCGTCCGCCTCCCCATGTGTGACTGGCCTTTATGCCGCGTGTCATTGTACGGTATAGAAAGACGACAGCCGCTTGGCACATTCGGCTTACAACTATCGATGCTGGAGCGGGGCGTTCAGGCAGTAAAAGTTAAGTGTTGACTTTATCAAGTACAACAGCAACTGAAACAAGTTGTTTGGCTAAAGTTTAGTTAAATGCTTATTCAGTGAGCTCCTTTGACCGCCAGCTGCTGCGTTAGCTCTAACAATATCAATTAGCATTGATAGAGCGGATGCAGTTAGCATCAATTTGGTTCCGCTCAATAGATATCGACAGACGTTAATCGATTTTTATTGATAGCTTTCAACGACTATTTTCTAGTCATTCAGTGGTCCCTTTCCCTTTAGCAACATCAATTAATATTAATTGATTTTTATCGAAAGAAATTTAATTATCATGATTAGCCTATTTCTCATATGTTCTTTATTCACCTAAGGCCAGTCAATCGGTCAGTATTTCACAGCTCCTCAACTTGTACAGACCATAATCGATAACAATTTTAGCTCACCTCTAATATTGGCATTCATCTACCTGATTTTGAGCCCCAACCTTGTCCTAATTCTCTATTTGTCGCTGGACTATTTCTAGCTTCCCAGGCCCTAGGCAAATGCGACGCATGATTAGACAAATGCCCACAAGGTTAATGATTCCACCTTCAATTAGGCAAGGCTTTTGCCATTGAGCAGTTGCTCACCTGTTGTCATTCGCTTTGCCTCTCTTTAAATAGTACTCCTGATGAGCCTTGATAGCTTTTCAGCCTAGACACCTACTTAATGGGGTAGCAACAGCCAGAAGCTATAAATAACATCAGCGCGCACAGCACTCAGAATCCACCCCAGTTGATGTCCCCTGCCGCTGCTAACACAACATATGCTCATTGCCATCGGCGTCCTCTTATGAGAATGAGCTAAAAAAAAGGAGTCAATTTTAGCTCTACGTATTACATGTAACTGACCACACCCGCAACTCTGGCATAATTAGTTTTGCTTGATGTGATGCCTTGATTAAAAAAGGATTCCGCTCAACGATAATTCATATGCGTTTAAATTAGCTTTATATGATAGTTATGCATGGGTCGAAATATGCTTTTAATAATCAAATTAAGTGCGCATAATTGCACCTCCACGTAATGCCATTTCTATGTAACTCAAAATATTCTAAAGATCTTCAAGCAGAAATCTTCACTTCACATAATATTATATATCATTCAAGGTAAATAATGATTGACTTGTGAATGCGATTCTAAATTTAAGGAGAAATCTTAACTTCACATAAAATAAAATATCACTGCAGATAAAAGCTTATTGGCTTCGAAGCGCAATTAAAATATTCTAAATAAATTCAAGCAGAAATCTTAACTTCACATTATATCGTATATCACTTCAGATATATAAGTTTCTCACCAACTCTATCCATATAATGGGTCTAAGACTTTCAGCTCAGCTAAGCTCTAACTCTTGGCTACATTTCATGTTATATATGGAGGAGTTCTTGGGCATTCAGCATATAAACTGAATGCTATATTTATAAAATTTCAAACAACCTGAATGATACGAAATTCGTATAGAAGTATTTTATAATTTAACCTCTTGTTTGGCTCTGGGCTTTGGGGTTAGGCAAGCGTGCTCCATTTTGATCTGCTTAAGCTTGTGGCTGCACTGTGTGTGTGTGTGTGTGTGTGTGTGCCTCTTGATATTTCACTCGGGCTGCTTTCTTTGGCAGCTCACGGGTCGTGGTATTCAGTGCACTGCGACGCAGTTGTTGGCCGCCTGTGACGCGACGCAAATCCTTTCCTGCCTTTCGGCCAAATGCAACCCCTTGGCATCGGCTTATCGTTGGGCACACCCCACGAGCGGCAGGACCTGGTTGCCGGCTCGCGACGCTGCGAACAGCCAAGCAAAACAGAATGCGATGTTGGTTGTTGTGAAAAGCGCACAAAACAAAAGATACGCAAAACACACACGAATTACGAAATACGAGCACGAACTGACAGCCCGACCAATATTTACGATATTCGCTGCGTCGTCGTCGAACTGCGAAAGGAACTGCAAGCAGCTACATTAGCGACGGCGTCGCTGCTGCGTATATCGTAAGCCCAGCACAGTGCGGCAAGCCCGATGATTAAGGTGTCGCATTGTTTGAGAATTCTTGAAACTTAAAATCAAATGTGGCTAAAGCTGAAAAACGTGTACTTAACGTAAGGCACAAAATATGCCCTAGGCTCTGCTCGTTAATTGGCTTAGGAATTTTATTTTAGTTACCTTTATACAAAGAAAAAACTCTGTGAAACAGCTAAAGCTTAGTGTAGAAGACAATGACTTACAGTAGATTTATCACTGCTATATATAATGTATAAGCTCTTCTGCTATTTCCCTTAAGACTTTATGTAATTTAACTATTCTATCTATAAGTAACTCTCATTTAGTCTACGAATTTAGTTCATTTCATTCATTAATATTTCGCTTATTTTTTAAGTTAGCTCAACCACTGTGCACCCTAACACTCACACACACACACACACACACGCACGCACACATCAACAGACGGCCAGGCCTGCGGCCAACGTTCGTAATTGAGTTTTGGGCTGTTGCTTTTGGTTAACTGACAGCGCGGCCCGCCTTTTCAGTTGCCCCGTTGCCTTTGATGCTCTGCTTCGTCGCTGCTGGGGACTGCACTTTGGCATTGCATTGGCGAGGGGGTAGGGGTAGGGGTAGGGGTAGGGGTAGCTTGGTTGGGCTGAGTTACTCAACCCCCGTTACGCTTGGCATGCCAAATGTGATATGTTTTTTGCATGCCCAACATAAGTGACCCGCTTTTTGCTCAGTGAAGTAGGAGTGTTTGATATCCAAGTCAATTAGTGAAGAGGGGATCTGTAAGGTCTCACTGGACTTGGAGGCTGTGCATCTTTAAGTCGCGCACATCAGCAATGCATAATTTCAATGAACAAGCCAAACAAATTGCAATAAGCGTGGCACGGAAGCCAGAGCGATAAGCCACTGAGCCACTGAACCACTCAGGCAAGAGCCGAGAGGCAAACACCGAGAGCCGAGAACAGTCAAGCGCCCAGCCACCCAGCCACCCAGCGTCCAAGTTGCTAATCCGAAATGTAAACGGAACTAAAACGATTTTGAGCTCTGGCAACAAGCTGGACAAGTGTGCGCCCAGGCTTAAAGAAATCGCAGCCAAACAAGTCATTAACATTCCAATCAAAAGAAACAAAAATAATAAAAAAAAAAGCGGCAGCAAAATGATATGGAAAATAAAAGAAGAAATTCAAATACATTCATATGAATGGCAATCCCGGCTGAGCGAAAGCGAGACAGTCTGCTGGAGAGAGAAAGAGAGAGAGAGCGAGAGGCACACACAGGGATGCTAAAAGGCAAGAGGTAAACGGCAAAAGCCATACAAAAAAAGAGTACAAAAAACAGACACACACACACACACACACACACAAGTGTCCTACTTTTTGGCAGTCGACTTGATGTTTCCCCAACGTGCGGCGAAAGACATCCACAGCATCCTCCGCAGCGCGCGAGAGAGCAAGAGAGCACGCGGCGCTGCAGCCAGCCAGCCGGAGCGAGCGGTGTGGCTAGCCGCTGACAGAGATGGAGATAGTGAGTACGCAAGAGATGCGAGAGACGGCAACACAGAGTCGGCGCACAGGGGCGGCTGCTGCAGAGGCAGACACAGGAAACAGGCACAGGCACAGGCACAGAAAACACAGGACACTTGGGCCGAGACGAGCCTTTTCAGTTGTAGTTGGATAGTAAAGGGTCCTGGACGTGTTGTGTTCAGCGTTCGCAAGGTAGACACAGGACACAAGACACAAGCCACTCACAGTCAAATGTGTAAAAGTCACAAATTCACAATCTAGTCTGCCTCTCAATATAACCAGATTTATATACATATATATAAACAGAAATATATATATATTTTATTATATATATTCACAAAGTTAGCTTCATTTTTTTTACATTTATTTTTTTATTGAGCTGTGCCAAAGTTGATGTGAAACGTTGTGACCAAAGTGCCGCAAACTTGCAAGCAAAAAATAATTTGCTAAAAGCCAAAAAGTGTTGGACATCAAGTGCCCAGTGCCCAGTGCCCAGTGGCAAGTGCCAAGTGCCAAATTAACAGTTAGCCGAGAGAAGCCATCGAAAGTTAATACGAATTAAGAAATGTTGAAAATGAAATAATTTTCTGTGATTTTCCAACAAGCGAAAAGCACTTGAAACAATTTGCTGTGCTGTCTTGGGCGCGCTAAAGAAAGTCTCTCCTGGTTTTGATAGCACCGGGCAGCTATATACACAATACACACACAAACACGCACACACACACACACACACACACAGGTACACAGCATAAACAGCGCCTAGCTGTGAGAGCGAGTGCGCAAATTTACTCTTCAAGTTATGCGAGCTCCAGCCAGAGCTAGGCTCCAGCTTCAGCTAGATGTAAAAATGTATGCAATACATAGCATACACATGTATATACGCACACATATAGCTGTGCAATGCATACACACACACACACACACACACACAAAGAGCAGCAGCTCCATTTGAGTCTTAGTTAATCTCACGCAGCTAGTTTCCCCTCTCGCAGCGGAATGCGAGAGCGAGGGTTGAACGCGCTGCCTGAGTTGTTTACTTGCGTTGGCTGCGTAGAAGAGAGGTCACTAGGTCGCTCCGGGACGCATTCCAAAGCACCAACAGCTGCAACAACAACAACAACAGCAACAACAACAAGAGTCGCAGTAATGCTCCAAGTGCGGCTTAAGTTTTTGAGCAGGGCTCGCGCATTTTTGGCCACGCCTCAGCTGCCCATTTGGCAAATGCATTTCAAATGCGTTCCACAACATATCAATGAGCACAACACACACACACACACACACACACAATGAGAGACAGAGAGAGCGAGTGACAGAGAGCGAAACAAACAACAAAAGAAGTGTTGCATACTTTTGTGCTTAGCCCACAACAGCATCCGCAAATTGTTTCATTAATATTTCACGCTACAGCGAAACAACAGCGCCGTGTGCCAAGTGATCAAGGCAGAGAACGTAAACAAGTGAATAAAAGCAGAAAATAAAAACAGAAAAAAAACAAAGAATTATCGATATCGGTATCGATATCAATCGAGTGAACAACAAGGATCAGTAGTCAGCCAGCACAACGGAGACCGAGACGGAAACGGAGACAATGGGCGGTGGTGAAGTGAAGGTCGCTACCGTCGACGTGGAGGGCGGTGACAATATGGCCACGCTGCCGGTCTCGCGCTCCCACACCACCGGCAGCACCGACAGCGCCGAGAAGAACAATGCGGCCAACAAGGAAATGGAGCTGAAGAATGTTATGCCGCAGCCGTTGCAAAGGTGCGCAGCCAAAAGTAACAAACACAGACAGAGAGAGAGAGAGAGAGAGAGATAGAGAGCGAGAAAGACAGCGCCAGTGAGCAAAAGAGAGATAGAGTAAGACAAAGAGAGCTGCCGCTGTGGCAAGAGAGCGCTTGGGGCGAGGGGCAGCGCTAGCAGCAGCAGCTCTCCGCAGTGGGTGGGCAAAGCAAAGGTTCTCAAGGCCGCCAAAAGTGCCAGGCCCTCTGTTATGTAGACACACACCCGTATACACACACACACACAGAAGCATAAATGTTTCACGTACAACAGCTAGATACACACATCTTAAAAAAAAATCCCAGAAATCCAGTGTATATATATAGATATGTATGTATATGTCGTAGTACAACGAGCTGTATATATATATATATATACTACAAATGCTTCTATATGTATTTGCTATTTAGTCACTAACAATGCAAGCGGATCCCAAGTCCTGAACCTGAACAACGATCAGTTGAGAACCCAAACAACAGTTTCCACTCTGAATATCGTAATACCCATTTTGTAGTCAATTTTAATGAATAATTTCTGCAACAATTGTCAATTGCCGATTGTCGATTGCCGATTTCCGATTGTCGATTGTCAATTGTCGATTGTCGATTGTCGATTGTCGTCTTATAGGGTTTGCTACACGTTCAAGCCAAATCCAAATAAGCACAGTTTTATGCCAGCGAAAATAACGGTGCAGGGCACATATCAAACAAATCCGATAACGGGACCAATCGAACTATGGTAATATACAAACACACAATTACACTGCCAACCCACAAAACCCCCCCGAATATGAGCTATGCATGCATATACACACATATATTATATACTTATCTAAATATAAATATGTATAATATATATGTGTATACTCAAGGCAAGCTAGCATCATTATACAATTCTAATTGGATATACGATATATATTATTTTTATTCGCGGAAATGAGCGCAGTCTAAATACACATACACAAATGGCTATTTCGCGTGGTTGGGGGCGGGCGGGTGGCTTTGATGTTTTTAACTGGGTCAAAGAGTGCAAATGAGTTACATGCGCTGCACAGTGGCACAAACCGCGCACGCATATGCAAATGCAATTTTCTATTGAAACCATAAAACTTGAACAAAACATTTGTGAGGCAAAAATAGTTTTATTTGAGTTTTAGACTTAATTCAAGTGAATAGTTGATTTTGCTGCACAATGTTTGTTTCACTGTGCGAACGGCTTTAATGCCAAAGGAGCTCGTTGTGAGCCGTTAATTGGCGTCGAATATCGAGAGAGCCATGAGAACAGTTGTGACCTGGGAACAGTTACTGTCTGCTTATAGCTAATTAGGTATGCATGCGGCTGGGTCATGCACTCGAGCAGTCAAGCATTGCTCTTAAGATGCATGAGCACAAACAAGCACACACACGCACACATACATAGCTACACACATACTAGCACAGTGAATGACACCAATTATAGTGTGGCCACTTACTGTGAACTAGGTAACTGCCACAGATATATCTGCAAACACTAATACAACACATACACACACACACACAAGCACATGTTCGACATAGGGTCACACACACACACACACACACACATGCACACTTGTAGGAAATGGATTCATTGTGTAGCTCTTGCATATGTCATTCAATTAATGTTCAATTCCGTTGACACTCGATTTGACAGGACATCGCTCTTCATTGTGACCAGTTTGGTGTACGCGATTCTCTTGATTGTCGTATGCATTGCATATGTGATCAGCGATGTGACCACACACCGACTGCCGGTGCTCTACTATGAGACGTTCTTCACATACCTATACGGCACCAGCATACTCTTCCTGTTGTATGTCTTTTGTTTTTTGCTGCAGGGTAAGTTCAAGCGAATGTTCAAATTGGTCCACATTGGCATATACTTGATGTGAATGCTTGCAGAAAGCTCGTGCTGTAATGGCGGCAATGGCGGCAGCAAACCGAAACCACAAGTCAAAGAAAAGAAATCGAAGAAAACGAAGAATGCAGATCCCGCCGATTCGAAGGATGCGAAAGGCTCTAAGGACTCTGGAAAAGCTGGCAAAGGCGCCGCATATCAGGTGAGCCAATCACAATTGAAAATAATTGAAAAAAAAAAAAAAAAAAACTCGAATATCTTTCGAGTAAAAACTGTCAGAGCTAAGAGAGATTGACCGCATTTCTGAGCGCCGCTCTCTGCAGTTCTCATAGTCATTGCATCAAGGCAAATTCAGTTATGCTTTATAGCTCTGCTCTGATTCATGCCAGGGCTAATGAGCTGTTTAGCTACTGTGCCACATTACTAGAGTGTGTGCCACCTTTCAATGGGGCACATTAACGGCTCGTCGTTAATTATGTGACGACGCTTGCCAAGTGATAAGGTCACATCAATTACGGCAAACATACGAATTCGTAGTCATCATTATCATCTCCATATATATATATATATATATATATATATATATATATATATATGTGCAAATGAGCGACCCCAAAATGTGCAATAAATTCTGTTCTTGTTTCGCACGCACAGGAAGCACCCGTGGATGCCGAGGTGGCCGTCACCCCGAAGAACGTGCGCAAGCGGAAGACCACGCACAGCGATCTCACGCACGGAAGTTTCTTTCTGCGCGTTGGTGCCATCGGTAAAGCATCAAATTTTTTACTATATTCTACTCATTTGTATATATATATCGATATATATACTATAAATTATGTATTGCTCTTCCGTTTTGGGTTTTTGGCTTACGATTGATTTGTCGTAGCTTTTGGACTGGGCGCAATGATCTATATTGGTTTGGAATTTGGCTCGTTCTTTGAGATCCCCTTCGATTCGCCGTGCCATCACATTTTGATCGGCGTCAATCCATTGCTGCAGATGATCTTCACCTTCATGCAGATGTACTTTATATTCATGAATGCACGGGTAAGTCCAGACACTCCGCACCACTCGAGCGGAATCGAGCTGCCCTAACCCAAAACTTACTGTCTAAATAAATGAAAACACTGTATAGTTACCTACCTACCCAACTACCTACCTACTACTAAATACAATATATACTCTAACTACTATTATCTAATACTACTACTACTACTACTACCGTTGACAATCACGAGATTTTACACAGAACTATCTATATATATGAAAAGTCCCAGTCCATCAACAGTCCAATTGAGGTTAGTTTTAAGTTTAAGCTTACGATAAACTTGCTGGACATGGCATGGAAACGGCAACTGATTGCTGTAACTGGAGATCGTGAGAGAGCTCATTCTGAGTCTCTGACGCAGCTCCAGTTGAGAATCCTCGGCTTAAGCCATGCTATGGCCACGATCACATCACAACGAAAGTCGAGGCTCGGTACGGTCACTCTACCCCCCATCCTTTCTCTCTCTCTCTCTGTAACTCTCTCCCTCTGTCACTCTCTCTCTATCTATCTCTCTATCTCTCTCTCTCTCTCTCGCTGTCTCTATCTCTATCACTTATTTCACTATATTTTTCGTCTGTGACGCTCGTTTGAATTGGCGTAACAATTGGCAGTTAGTTGAGTTGAATTTAGTTAATTATCTATTTGATTCGTGCATTCATTCGCAATCGCATTCGCATTCGCATTTGCATTTGCATTCATTTGTTCTTATGTGCTACATCATTCATCTGTCATTTTTCCTTTATTTGTTTTCGCTTTGCTTCATTCCACAATGCAACATTGCAACAGTAACTGAAGATCACAAAACGTATTCTAGTCATATTCGGCACACGGTCGAATTGATCATTTAGATCAGAGCCATATTCAGTGTTTTAGCCAGATAAGTTAAGAGTTTAGAAGCTCAGATTCACAGCTGCATCACATTCACCACGAAAAACACGTACACGCATTCATTATTCTCATTCCAAACTCACGCCATATCATACTCATCATCATCATCACTATCATCATTATCAATATCAATATCAATATCAATATCAATATCAATATCACCATCATCATTATATTTTTATAAACAAATTTCGAAATTGTGCAAAGTACTTAGTTTTTTAATGAACCATTTTTGTGTACATAATCCCCACAACTCTGCCCCATTCGCGATCGCAGACTAGGCCACCATTTCAGGTACGATATACAACTCATTTTCTAACTCTACTCTACTTCTACTCTACTCTACTCTCTCTCACTCACTCACTCTCTCTATATACCCTACGCTCATTACTCTTACACGTTTCAAATATATTCATATGTATCTATATATCTATATCTATATCTATATATATATATATATTATATTTATATATATATATATTCATATATATGTGCGTACGTGTGTGTGCGCGTGTGTGTGTGTATGTGCGTGCGTGTGATATTTTAATACCTTTACACTTAACTTAAGCTTAATATAAATTACTTTAATAAATATTTATGGAGAGGCTATGTTAGTGGATCATACACATATCTAACAATAAATATTAAAATACTTTTGCATAGTATTGTATATATTTATTTATCGATAAATATCGATTTGCGACTTATGCAAAACTATCGAAACTTCGTTCAGGCATCGAAGTTCGTTTTTCTTTTATTTTTCTAGCACTTTTCTTTAAGTTTCTGTATATATATATATAAATACACATACATATGTATATAACTTCTTATATATACAACTTTTCGCCCCAATTGACTGACGTACTGACTGACGTACATTGTCTGACTGACTGACAGAGCAATCCAAATTGCGTAGAAATAGTGAAAATTGTATAACTTCAACTTTACTTTATGTTCCGCTAAATGGACTAACTTAAAGCTCACTTAAATTCATATATTGGAGAGATCATTGGAATTGCTAGACTCAATCCAGTCAGTCGGACAATTAGAGCAAAGTATAAAAACTGACAGACAACGCCGGATAGCACCGCGTTTTCTTTCCGTACTCAAGTCATTACTCGCTCTCTCTGTCTCTCTCTCTCTCTCTCTCTCTCTCTCTCTCTTTTTCTCTGTGTCTCGCTGTCTATCACTATCTGTCTCTCTCCCTGGTCCCGAACGCGCTTCGTTTAACATTTTCTTGATCGTTGTCTCTCAATGCGCATCGCTTGCAGCTTAACATACACCGATTCAAGGTGATCGCCCGCTTCGGCTTGATGCACGTGGTGGCCACCAACATCTGTGTGTGGATACGCACTCTGGTTAAGGAGTCACTGCTGGAGATCACCATCTATCATCAGAAGCGCGAAGCCGATCCGGAAGCCTCCTCCATTGCCCATTCGATCAGGCAGCATGCGCTGCGTCATGCCGGCACCGTGCTGCGCACCCACACGGGCCCCAACAGTGAATTCGAGGTATTGGACGGTGAGGATGTGCTGCCCAAGAATGTCTACAAGAGCGATAATGTGCTGTCGAAGCTTGTGCGCAACACGGTCGATGGCATTTCGAAGAGTCTGGGCATGAGCGGCGACATAAGCAGCACCACTAGCAGCACCACAACGACAACCACCCGGGCACCATATACCACACCCGGCTATCAATGGCACAGCACTACTATGGCCCGCAAGCTGAAGAAGTTTATCACTAGCACCACAGCTGCCACCAGCACCATCGGCAGCAGCAGCTCAAGCACCGCCAGCACCAGCACCAGCACCATCACCACCACAGCCACCGCCAGTACATCAACCAGTGGCATACCATTTGGCAGCGCTGCAACGGCCGTCGATGCCTCTAGCACGACCAGTGAAACGCCCTTTAGCAGTCTGGAGCGCATCCTCTCCAGCGTCGCACCCGCCAGCCAGTCGCCCGTCAATGTGTCCGCGTCAACGCTGCCCGCTGCCACATCTGGCGTCTCCTCGTTCATCAACAATCTGGTAGCCAGCACCACGCCGAGCCCAACCCTTGGCCCCAGCAGCACCGAGAGCGCCGTGAATATTATGAACAATCTGTTCGGTCCCGGCATGGAGAATAGCTTCCAAACATATTCGGATCTGTCGCACGAGGAGCCCAATGGCCTGATCGCCTTTGAGAATTTGGAGAGCTTGGACAACATATATCCGGCAGCGCTGTCTTCCAACATTGGCACACTCAACTCCACCGCCTGTGGACGCATTGACATTATGGGTACCATCGTTTATGACTCGGCGCCATATCTGTATCCGTTTATCATTGAGTACTCGCTGATTGGCGCTGTCGTTTTGTATGTCATGTGGAAGCACATCGGTCGCTATCCGGGCCGACTGAACGATGAGGATCTCGAGCATAGGCTCGAGGTGATGCTATCCCGTCGAGCCGTTGCCATGGCGCAGCAGGCACGTTCCGGACGCGTCGACTGCGTTGGCTCATCGAAGGGCTTGTTCTTTGGTCTGTTGCTGTTGGTTGGCGCGCTGATTTGCTTGATACTCTTCTTCGTCTTGGTGCGTCATCAGCAGTTCTCGCTGTTGGCCATTTACCTGGCTGATGCCAGTCACTGCATTCTCATGGCCTTTGCCATACTGGCCATCATAGTGGGCTTCATCAGGTGTGTAACCAAGAAAAAGCCGAAAAAACATTGAGCTCAAAATCTATCTCTATCTATCTATCTATCATTTTCTTTCTTTAACTCTCTTTCTTCCCCTCTCCATCTCTTTCTATCTATCTCTCTCTCTCTCTCTCTTTTTCTCTCTCAGGGTTAAGAACTTGAAATTCCGCTGCGAGGAACAATCGAATCTGAATGACATTTTGCTGCGCATCTCAGCCTTCGGCCTGTTCACCTACTCCGTGTTCAGCATCATTGCCGGCAGCCTGAAGGTGCTGGAGAGCGAGCCCAGCCTACTGGTGACGACCACAGGCGGCGTTGCCGTCTTCCAAGTCATATTGCAGCTGCTCTTCATTGCCGATGTGTCGCGCCGTCGCGTCCACTTGCCGGAGCACGATCGCAGCAAGCCCGGCCGCCAGATTGTCACCTTCTTGCTCATCTGCAACGTGGCCATGTTTGCCATCTACACCTTCGAAGCTCAAAAAGTATTCGCCAATCCTGTAAGTAGATATGTACGTAAGCGAGACTGAGTTAAGTAAGACGATTAACGCTCTCGTTCGTTCTACTCGTTCTATTCATGTTATGTGTTATTAGATTCCATAGAATTTGTCATTGTATCGCTGTCTTCTTATGCTTCTGTTTATTGATCGATAACAGTGATATCGATAACAAATGCAAAGCATATATATTTATATGAACTTAAATTCATCTTAACAGAAACATAAAAAGCGCGATTTGTTTGCAATCAGATTTGTTTCAAGATATATATATATATATATATATATATATATATATATATATATATATATATATATATATATATCTAGATATATTTATATATCTACTGCTCTGATTGTAATGCATGTTATATAAATGTTACAATATTGTTTTGCATGTTTCTTACACTTATCAAGGTATCAAGGCTCATGGATCTTGCTTCATCTTAACTTCACGTATTTCATTTCGGATCTAACTGATCAAGAACTTAAAGAACCATTTATGAGTAATCCATTTGCATACTCAAAGAATCTGGAATCTTAATGTTTAGTCAGTTGAAATCGGCTTAAATATCTCAAAAGTATCTTGAGAAAAATATGATATTTAACTTCCAATTGCCAGATCATCAAATATGGCCATAAAATATTAATTTTTTTTTGGTTTGGCCACAATTAAACTTATTTGCATGAATAGAGATCAATCGATCTTACCTTGGCTTATGCTAAATTATTATTATCTGTAATGCTTTGTAATCAATTTTTGCATGTTGTTATTGTGACTGTCTATGGTATTGATATGCGAGCTAAATTTATTATTTTCCAACCCGAATACAGGTGCAGCTGGAGTTCTATGGCTTTGTGCCATGGTCGATCATACAGCGTATTACACTGCCTCTCTGCATTTTCCATCGCTTCCATAGCGCCGTGACACTTGCCGAGATCTGGAAGACCACCTACAAGGCGCGTTTGGAGTAAGCTGCTCCTGGAGCCAAAGAGCGGTAGGCGAACCCACAAAGAGAGGTTATTAATGCACCAAAAACAGAATAACAAAAACAACAAAACAAGAAAATGAAAGCAAGAGAAAAAAATATGATAAAAAGAAAAAAAAATCAACAAATTATAGCGAACCGAAAACTGCAAGAAAAAAACATTTAAAGTTAGTTTCTTAATGCATATTATAATTAAAAAAAAAACATATATATATATATATATATATATATATATATATATATATATATATATATATATATATATATATATATATATATATATAAATGTATGTTTTAGTACGCGTAAAGGTTAACTAAGTTCAAAGGTAACCAAAAACCATAAAAATAAAAAAATTTAAGTAAAAGCAAAATACAGCAACAAATTTACGAGTTGTATCAAAAAGTGAGCTAAGTCCCAAAGGAAGATATTGGACCATTGTGCGTGGTATAGCAAAAACCAAAACAAATGAAACAAAACCTTAAGCGTACATTGAAATGTTTGAACCTTTATTAATGCTAAATACCAAATGGATTAACAACTAGCAACTATCATATAAAAAAGTAAAAACAAAACAAAAAAAAAAATTAAAACATACAAACGAGAATTCTTTGAATGAAATTTAACAAAATTGTTGAAAAATTAATTTAGGCGTAAAGGAAGAAAAAACATGCTTTGCGCAACGCTTGTTGTTTTTTAATTTAATATAATGTATATGTATATATATATATATATATATATATATATATATATATATATATATTTATATATATATATTATATTTTTTTCATTATTATTATTACATATTTGTGACATGTGAGCTGCATGGAAAACTTAAGAACTAAGTCATAGCGTTTACATTTCAAATGCATTTCTGCAAGCAAACCGGATGCAACAATTCTTGAATTATTATTATTAATTTTTTTTTTGTTTTTAGTTTAGTGTGAAGCAAATAATAAATATATTTATAAAATGTCAGCACATAGTATGTTAATTATTAATTTATCTATACATCTATATATATATATATATTTATGCATATGTATTTAATTATCTTCTCTTTCGCTCTGTTACTCTGCATATTTACATTTAACTATTATTTTTAACTGTGTTTGTAATTGAGTTTTAATTCGTTTTTTTTGTTATTTAATTTCTGCTGCAATTCAATTAAAAATCATGTAAAAATAATGCAAGAAAAATATATATATATTTATATATATTTATAGACATAGATATATATACAAAAAGGTTGTTTACTTTTCGCGTTGCAATCAATTGAGTTGGCCAGCTGGCCCGGCTCAGTTCTGGTATGCCCTGAGATGTGTTTTGGTTGAGCATTCTGAGATTCATTAAGCACATTTTGTGTAGGTTCTACGATTTCATCTTTACTTATAACAAGAAAAAAAAAATATGGAAAATAAAAACAACAAAAGCCGAATACAGAACAGCAAACAGCAACAACAACAAACTGTGATGAATTTATATTGTTTACTGACTTTGAATGCAATTTATTTCATCATCATTTGCATGGCATAACTTAACTATAATTTCTATTTTGTTTGTTTGGAAACACAAATTCGAAAACAAAACAAATATTTAGAAAAAAAAATAATAATTACAAAGAATCAACAAGAAAATGCAAAACATGTTGCAAGGCATCACAAGGCCAAACAAAATAACAAAACAAAACATTTTTAATATTTACATATATACATATATGTATATGTATATACATATATATAAATATATACATATATATATATATATATATAAAATAAAAGTTTATAAATGTCCATTTTTTTATTATTAGTAGTGATGTTAAATGAGTAACAAAATAAACAAATAGTAATTGTAATAATTGAAGCTTGTATGTAAAAGGCAACAAAAAACAAAAACAAAAACAAAACCAAAAACTATGAGAGCAAGCAAAAAAAAAAAAAAAAAAAGAAAAGAGTTTAATTGTCGCATGTGTGTGGTTCGATCGCCCGCCCGGTCCGAACAAGCTCTAATTTTTCTCGTCGAATACAGAATGCGCATTTAGGAAACGGCACGGGGGAGAGAACTCGTTTACAATTTACAAGCTAAGAACCATTTTTTAAGGATATGCCACGTATATCTTTAAATATATGTATACTAACCCACCAAATTCAAAGTATTTCAAATGTTTTATATATATATGAAAACAGCAATAACGCGAACGAAGGCGGGCTCAACGGCCCACTCAGCCCTTTCGACAACTTTTCCAATCGAACGACAACTGCAACTACTTATTAAACAAGCACGAAATGGCTCAAAATTGGCAACAAAATATATGGTATTACCTTTTTGCCAAAGACCAAAAAAAAAAAAAAAAAAAATGAAATAAATAAAAATAAACAAAAAATATATGGAATTACTTGCAACAGATAAAGGGAAGATATCAAATTTTGAGCTCATTTGTTGCATGTTTTTTTTTTTTTTTTTTTTTTTTTGTTTATTGGCAATTTATATACACTGCCTCGTGTCTCTTGTACGACTCATACGTATATACCAATCTATGTATGTATGTGTGTATATATATATACTTATATAACAGTACAAGCATTATGCATGCGGCATTGCGCGATACGTGATCAAAGCAATCCCAAATCGAATACGAAAACTTAAATCCAATCCTTAGAATCCATTGTGAAATGCATCTACATAAACATTCTTGTGCTCATTAATTGAGGTATGTATATATATATATATATATATATATATATATATATATATATAATACGTACGTATGTTCAACACACACAAAGAAATCTCGAATTCAAATCAAATATTAAATGTAGTCAAAGTCGTAAGTAGTTCGGCACACTCTAACCCAACTCTATTTGAACTAAGAGTTATGAATGGATATATATGAATATGTATATATATATTTATACATATATACATATACATCCTTCAGCATTTAAATGGCGAATCAAATTCAGTTAAACATGTACTTGTGTAGCTTTTAGTAATCGATAAATCTATATATATATATATAAGGCATGAATGCTGATCGATGGGAACATCATTTGGTTTGGAATTCATAAATACAAAAACAAAAACTTTATATATATATATATATATTTATATATATATATATATGTGCATCGTATATCTAATTGTTTTTTCTTAAAGTATTTAGTTTAACATAAGATCATATTTTATGTATTTTTAATAATAACAACAACAGCAACAACATTAATTATTGAATGTTTCAACTAAGTTGTATATTTATAAGTGACAGTAACAATGAACGCGTCTCTAGACATAATGCAATTATGTATCTCTATCTGTATCTAATCAGCAACAACAGCAACAGCAATGGATATATCCGCACAACTATCAACAACAAAAACAACAACAACAACAACAAAACAGCAAAATAAAATTCATGAAAAACTTAACGCACAAAGCTAAATGAAATACGAAGCATAACGGAAAAGATCCATAAATACATAGATGAATTATATAAATCAAACATCACAAATCTAGATCTATATATATGTATAAATATATATATATATATATATATATATTCCATATACGTGTATACATAAATGCATATAAAGGCGATTTCAGTAAAGGAAACTAAAAAGAAACAATTTAAAGTAAATCAATACGAAACATATAAATATGTATGCATATATATATATATATACATAAATATATAAATATATATACATATATATATGAAAGCATTAAGCAAAATTTACATGCATTTAATATACATTTTCCCATAACCATTAACATTAAATAAATACATAATTACAAAATAATATTAACAACAACAACAACAATTGAGACAATTGAGTATATATGCGAAGCTATAACCCAATTCAGTGTTATAAGCAATTTTTAAATCATTGTCGCATTTTAGATACCACAAATTATTTCCAAATGCGAATGCATTTCGTATATGACACGAACACAACTCTCTTCTCACTCTGTCGACGGGCAGCCAACCACAAGCTCGTGGTGGGGCCAGCAGATCGTCGAGTGCAGCATAATACACACACACACACACACACACACACACACACACACACACGCACACATAGACACACACTCACTCTCACACTTGAATTACATACGAACTAAAAGAAATGGCATACAAGTAATTTTAAATTGAATAAAATTAGTATTAAATATGTACAACAATTTTGCGAGTTTCTTATTTCCTTAACGGGTCTTTAATGGGTCACTTGTTGAGTGTTTAACACATATACATACATATTTATCTATACATATCTAAACGTACACTCTGAGGCTAAACGCCCGTAGACAAGTCGAGTGTGATTTGCAGACGCGCGAATCGATAGTCGCGACTATTCGCATTGCGCAGCAGACAGAGCAGCGGCTGTCCCCTGCGACAGTCGGCGTCCGCCTTGCGCGCTGCGAGCAGCTGGCGCAGGCCGTTGGCCGTTACGTAGCCCACGCCGCAAACGGCGGCCTCCACAAAGCTGAAGCCGGCGCTACTCACATAGCCGAACACCTCGCGGCTGCACTGACGCCGCACGCTGTCGTGCGTCTCGGCTGGCTCTGTGGGCAGCCAGAGGCTGCACATTTTGGTTAGCTGCTGGCTCACCAGCGACGCCGTTTTGGCCGGTCTTATGTGCACGCGTCGAGTGCTTGTCTCCTGCAGTCGGCGCTTTTCGCGCACACGACGCGCCCGCAAGCGCTTCAGCAGACGCTTGTGGCCGAGCCGCAATTCTTTGCGCAAACGTTCGTTAAGATCCGGCACCAGCGGTTCCGTATGCACCGGCTCCTGCTGGTCATGCTTCAACTGCCTCCGTTGACGCTTCCAGTCCATGCGTGTTGGTATGCAAATCAATGCATTGCGCTCCAGGTTGCCGCGCGTCTGCATGCGCAGTTGCACTTTGATGAGGCAGTTATCGGTGAGGAGCTCGGGAAATGACTCTTGATGGCGCAGGCAACCATCCAGACGCTGCAACAACGCACGATCCCGCATCACATAAAAGCTCTTTGCACACGTCGCAGCTAACGAGTTCCAGTCACGCACCAGACATTGCCATGGCGCCTTAAATGGACTGGCCACCGCCAGCTTGCGATAGTTGCAGCGCTTGTTGGGCGGCAGGCAAAAGTAGCGGCTACGAAGCTCCAAGGAAGTAGTCGCTTCCTGCTCCAGACCTGCCAGAAAATCGAATTAATAATATTTCTTTGCAGAGCTGGAAAAATCTTACCGGCTACAGTATCCGGTAGATGATGATCGACGCCCGACTCTCTGGCTACTGAGTCGAATTCACGCAGTCCGCCTGGTCGGGCGCCCCACATAATAAGCGTCTGCCAGAGTGCTACTCCATAACAAGCGGGCACAATCACATCCCAGCCGGAAGCATATCCCAAACGTTTGTAGTTCGCTAGCTGCGATCCTGGACGCTGAATGAGCAGCAGCGGCACTGGCTGCATCTGCTCTTCAAATGCACATGGCTCTCCAGGCACGATGGCGTGCTTCTCACGCAACTGATTGTATTGATGTGTGGACATAACTTTGCCGCTGAGACGCACACGCAGCTCCGGATCCCATAAATCGCTGTAGGGCAGATCAGTCGGCTGCATCATCAGCAAATTAGTTGAGTCCACTTCAGTTGACGTCTTTTTGGATGCTTTGGAGCGTTTATTGGGACGCTGCAAGCGCGGATCGATCACATTAACGCCAAGGATCAAATTGGATAAGACCTCACTGGGTGAGTGCAGCTGCAGGGCAGCCTCGCAGTAAGCAGCCTGATCGAGCTGCTCCTTCGATTCGGATAGTCCCGAGCTGTCTTGACGACAAACGCGCAGACTGGCGGCCAAAACGCACTGAGAACGAGGGCCGGTCAAGCGAAAACGATTGAATTCCTGCTTCAGGATCATCATCTCAATGCCGGAATCTTTATTTATATAGCTTCTATTGCGTTCGAATGCTTTGGTGTGTGTCATAAATCGCGCCGATGTTTCGTCCAGCTCAGCGGGTAATGGGAGCTTCTCCTGTTTTGTGGACTCAAGCTGAAACACTTGAATCAATTGGACAATAGTCGCTTCGACGGCAGCAGGATGCAGCCAAAGCCACAAAGTCCGCTGTAACTGCGTCTGCGGATGCTCTTCGGGACGCCACATAAAGCTGGCACATTGCAGAGCACCCGACGGATACTGACCATCGGCGAAGAGTTGAATACTGCCTTCGCGACGTCCACTCAAATATGTCCGTGCTGCTATGCCCAGTCCACAGCATGGATCTGTGAGTCGTCCGAAACCGTCCCGCAAGAGATTAACGTTGCCTTGCAACTGCACGCAGCTGTAAAAGGAGATGTCCTGTAGCAGACAGTGCTCGGCACTGGCGCGATAACATGCCCGGTAGGTTTTGTCACAGCTGGCATAGGGCAGTCGATAGCCCCAGCGGTCAATCATGTGGAAGCGCTTGGCATGCCAAATATGCGTTTCTAGCCAGTTAATCTTGCGCTGTCGTCGAACATATTCATTCCGAAGATTTTTTGGACGGCGGCGATATTTACGGGATGGACGCTTGTGGTTCACAGGCTGATTGCCAGCTTTGCTCATTTGAGATTTATGGGCGGAACGATATTTGCGCGGCAGGCGCTTTGGGTGGTGGGACATGGCGCGGCGCCGCATATGCTTTGGCAGCGTTTGAAAGATTAGCTTACTGCTCGCCGGCAATTGGGCATCCGCGATCATTGATTTGATCTCCTGAAGAAGTCCCGATGCATAATGGTAGGTGGCCACATGGCTAGGCAGTGTTATATTTCCGCCAAGGCTGGCATCGTATTCAAGCTTTTGCGAGCTCATCACGCCAATTTTTTTCTATTTATCTTGGGCATAAGAATAGCAGACAAAGTTCCAAACAACACAATTTAAAGCTTCGGCACGTGTACCGCTTTCAGTTGAGTGATACAAGCAGTGTCGCCTAGCCGTTAGTTATCGATATTTAGAATAATTGGAAACTATCTGTGCACTTGCGATACCATCGCAGACACATGGCACAATTATGTTTTGTAATAATTAACAAATTAGTAATTTGAAAAAATTTACATATGAAATCATCTAATAAATATGCTCAATACAATTTTTGCTAATATTATTTAATTTATATCATTTCTCAAATTAGTGTTTGTTTTTAAGTGTAACAGCTGTTCAGTGCTGTTAGTGTAATCATAGCTACAGCAGTATCGATAGTTTATGTATTGTATAATTTACTCAATTTCAACTTGGTTTACTATCGATAAGAGATCAACACTCCGAGCTCTTGCTTTGCACTGAGCCAGCGCCTAGTTTAGTGTATAAAGAGGGTAATAATGCAAAGATGGTGGCCAGTGCAGTGGTCAGAGCTTCTGCTGGTTCTGCTCTTGGCCGCTGCTTCACAGGCCGCGTCTGGCCGACCACCGCATAACACAACGATAGCCAAGCCCAATCAACTGAGGAACAACAGCTTCTGCCAAAGTCGCCTCTTTTGGCGTCTTCCCGCCAAGGACACCTGCCCCGGCTCCATACTGCCATTGCGCGGTACAGTGTATATACTCTACGACGTGAACATCTCCGAGGGCTTCAATTTACGTCGTGATGTTTACATTCGCATGGCGGTTTTCGTTCGCCGCCTGAGACGCCGCAAACGTTTTCGCAATGTCCGACTCGTCCTGCCGCCTTGGCCACACCTCTATCACTGGCACTCGCAAGGGCTGGGCCAGAGCGACTTGATGTGGCGCAACTTCTTTGACCTGGCTAGCTTGCGCCGCTATGCCCCAGTCCTCGACTACGACGAGTTTGTGGCTGAATACCGGCGATTTGGGATGCCAGCCCCGCCCTACGTCCACGTCTCCCAGGCTTTTCGATTGACACACTTCGAGATCACGAAGGAGCAGGGCATATTCCGAGACAAATACGAACGCATAGCACCCGATGCCCACGGCGACTCCAATGGCCATCGCATGGAAGCCTGCAATGAGAACTCCATCAGTGGTGGACCGCTGCTGCAGCAACGCCTCCTACGCTACGGCCGTTATCACTGCGTGCGATTCCAGGGCAGTGCTGGCCTGCTGGAGCGCATGCTCCGCGAGGCCATTGATGAGGACACGTCTGGTGTCGAAGATGTCGACGACATGCGCGTCTATGCGGTGCTCAGCGCCGAGACCGTTCTGCACGACAATTGGGGCGACGAGCATTTTTGGATGGCGCGCCGTTCGATGCGCTTTGCCCAGTCCCTCGCCCAAGTTGCCGCCGACTTTCGACTCATGTCGCTCAGCACCACGGAGACAACGGCCGGGGTGCAGCGACCCGCCATGTGGGAGCTGGAGCGACCCAAACGCGATGCACGCGGCGGCGACTATTTGTGCGCCCATCTTCGACGTGGTGACTTCGTGAGGTCACGGGAATCCACCACGCCCACACTCAAGGCGGCGGCCCAGCAGATAAAGCAGCAGCTGCGCGCTTTCAATTTGACCACAGTATTTGTGGCCAGCGATGCAACGCCATACGAACTGCTCGAGCTGAAGGAGCTGTTCTACAGATTCCGATTCGTGCACTTTACGCCGGAGTCGAATGTGCAGCGCCAGCAGCTGAAGGATGGCGGCGTCGCTATAGTCGATCAGCTAATCTGCGCCTATGCCCGCCAATTTGTGGGCACGTACGAGAGCACCTTCACATACCGCATCTACGAGGAGCGCGAGATTCTCGGCTTCAGCAAGTCGAGCACCTTCAATACATTCTGCAAGGCATTGGGCGGCAATTGTGCCCGTAATGCCGTCTGGCCCATTGTCTGGAATGATGACGATGAGAGATTTTACTAACTCTTTATCATTTCCTTTGTTTTGCTCTCTTAAAGACTACAAATTACGGCCACTCATTTTTTTTAAGTGTAATTGTTAAGTGTATTTTACGTAGGATTATTTTTTTAAATATTGTGAAACTTCGAACAAACTGCGATGCCATACCAAAAAAAAAAAAGAAAATTAAACACATTTTAAAAGTACATTTGCAAACACACATATATATATAAGAAAAATTATACATACTGCTATTTTGGATATACAGGGAGAACTGATAAATGTCATGTCCTGTTATGTTTTATTTTATATGTATTACAAGTTATTTTAAACAACGTCCCTTTGCATATTTAAATAAACGATATAATACTAGGTGTCACAAAATACCGATAGCAGTGTTAAGTATTCATTTGGTATTGCATACAATATACATTTAAATAATCGATATAATACTAAAATACCGATAACATGATTGTAGTATTAATTTGACATTCCACACCAAATACATCGACATATCGACAAGTGTGAAGTAAAATTCAGTCGGCTCACACGATTGCACGTGTTTCGTCTTTATTAAATAAAATTTAATTGAAATTATTATACTTTTGCCAAAATGGGCAAAAAGAACAAAGCTGGCACCAATCTGGGCCGCCAGCTAATTAAGGATCGCTTTGGCCATACACCACGTCGCACAGTGGACAACGATACAATGGTGCGTAGTAAATTTTCGCAATTCGTGTAAATGCTTGAATTTCTATACACATACATGTACATATGCACACACACAGCTACACACAACAGAACTACAGGATGGCTATGATTGGGGCCGCTTAAATCTCTCGTCCGTAACCGAGGAATCATCGTTCAATGCCTTCTTGCGCACTGCTGAATTAGCGGGCACAGAATTTCAGGCCGAGAAACTGAACATTACATTTGTTAATCCGAAGCAGCGCGTGGGTCTGCTCAGCAAGACACAAGAGCAGACAATGCACCAAAAGCATGCCGAGCATCGTGATCAGCTGAAAATACCACGTCGTCCCAAGTGGACCAAGGAGACCAGCCCTGGAGATTTGGAATTGGCCGAAAACGAGGCATTTCTGAATTGGCGTCGTGAACTGGCACTGCTCCAGGAGAGCGAAGACATTCTTTTGACACCATACGAGAAGAATCTCGAATTTTGGCGCCAGTTGTGGCGCGTCGTCGAGCGCTCCGATGTAGTTGTTCAGATTGTGGATGCACGTAATCCGTTACTATTTCGCAGCGTCGATCTGGAGCGCTATGTGAAAGAGGTGGACAGCAACAAACTCAACATGATTTTAGTAAACAAATCGGATTTGCTAACGCTGGAGCAGCGTCAACACTGGGCACAATATTTCGACTGTGAGGGCATTCGCACAGCCTTTTACTCGGCCACATTGGTTGAGGAGGAGCTGAAGCGCGCCGCTGAGGCCGCCAAGCATGCTGCTGATTCGCCGTCATCGGCGCTGGAGCTCAAGCAGCTACGCGATGCAGCTGAGGAGATTCAACAGTCATTGGATGTGGTCGAGCACACACTGGACGCCATAGAGAACAAGATGAGAGCAAAGCCCACACCAGAGACTAAACTGAGCTATCTACCCACAGACAGGAACAGCGCACAGCTGCTTTCTCGCACACAGCTAATTGAGTTCCTGCGCCAAATCTATACTGGTCCGAGGCACACAGCACAGCATGTAACCATCGGCATGGTGGGCTATCCCAATGTCGGCAAGAGCAGCACCATAAATTCATTGATGACTGTGAAGAAGGTTTCGGTATCTGCGACGCCCGGCAAGACCAAACGTTTTCAGACGCTTTTCCTGGACAACGATATTTTGCTATGCGACTGCCCCGGTCTGGTGATGCCCAGTTTTGTGCTCACCAAGGCGGACATGTTGCTCAATGGCATTCTGCCAATTGATCAAATGCGTGATCATGTGCCCGCAGTGAATTTGCTCTGCGAGCGCATACCACGCCATGTTCTCGAGGATAAGTATGGTATTGTGATAGCCAAGCCCCTAGAGGGTGAGGATCCGGATCGTCCACCATTCTCAGAGGAGCTATTGCTCGCCTATGGCTGTAAGTAAAACCGCCAAATTTTGCTGTCTCACAGATTTGATTCAATTATGCATTTCGCAGATAATCGCGGCTTCATGACCTCAAATGGCCAGCCGGATCAGGCGCGTTCAGCTCGCTATGTGCTGAAAGATTACGTCAATGGCAAGCTGCTATTTGCTCTGGGCCCACCCTCAGTCATTCAGTCCGAGTATCACGTATTTCCTGAACGTCAACGTAAGCCCATCGTGGAATCACAGCTGCCCGGACAACAGCAACGTGCCATGCGCGTAAGTACCCAGCTTGGTAAATGATGCGGTAGCACAACTTAAGCCTCATGTCATTCATAGATCGATAAGAGCTCATCCAAGGAGCTAGACCAACAGTTCTTCACCGCAAAGCCGAGCGTTGCGCATGTAAAAGGTCGCACCAACTTTCCGCATGTGCGTCTGGCAAACGATGGCAACCTGGTCACCGGCGAGGCCCCACCCAAGCCCTGGCGCAATGTGAAAAAAGAGCGCCGCGAGAAGCTACGCAAAAAGTTCTCCCACCTAGATGAGCACTAGTTTGGGCATAGACAACACACACACACACACCCATACACCCGCACACACCCAGTCAGCCAAAGCTTCTCGAAAGCCAATGCCAACTGTTTTAAATGAATGTTAGTTTTAGCATTAGTTTACGCGCCGCTCTTACGAGTGCCAGCTCCCAGAGCTGACCTTTGCGTGGCTTAACCAAGTGTACATACATAATATATTTACATTACTCAAATGGCGATTGATTGTCATCTGAGCCATGAGTTAAATAACTTCAATTTTTTTTTTTTTTCAATGTTTGCAAAATAAGTCTTCAATTTAAGTGAGCAATATTCCTGTTGATAATATTAGCATTATTCATTGCAATTGATATGCGGCTCTGTTTATTCTCATTGTTGTCGAAGATCAGTTATCAATCGTGCTTTCTTTATACTCGCTGTTTGAGCACGCTCCACAAGCAGCTCAGCTGCATGTGTATTTCACATTCATATCTCCATCTCAGGCAACCGGCTGGCGACTACTTGCCTCTCTTTCCATGCCACGCATTGGCTCTACACACACACACACATACGAACACACGGTGATTGTCTATATGCACAGCATATGAAATATGCAGTGACTGCAATTACATACACTCTCCAAACAAGTTTTATTTTTCAATACCTCTTTATTGTAAACGAGACTTGAACGTTTCGAGCATCTGTTTGTAACGGGCAGAGCAGAGTGCAGCCTTCTGGTCATCGATCGAGTTGTCTGTGCGCCTCATACAATAAAGAACATGAGCCGCTGACTATGAGCTTAAAAATATAGACTCTTATTAATTTAGTATACTCATTTCATGCCCTATGTATTTCCCTACTTCAATATTATGGTTCAGGCGCAAAAAAGTTTTCTTGATCATTGATTTCTAAATTCAATAAATCTTATTTTGAGATCTAAGTAAAAATGTTAATCACAGCTGATATGAGAGTAATTGAAAATATATATGTATAAAATACATATTTATTAGTTTTAAATATATTACATATGCATTATATACATTAAATATATAAACATTATATTATTATACATATATTTTCCCTTGCTGCAAAATTGTGTTTAAATAATTAAATGTTAATTTTTGTATCTAATATATATTATATATATTTATATTTATATTTATATTTATATTTATATTTATATTTATATTTATATTTATATTTATATTTATATTTATATTTATATTTATATTTATATTTATATTTATATTTATATTTATATTTATATTTATATTTATATTTATATTTATATTTATATTTATATTTATATTTATATTTATATTTATATTTATATTTATATTTATATTTATATTTATATTTATATTTATATTTATATTTATATTTATATTTATATTTATATTTATATTTATATTTATATTTATATTTATATTTATATTTATATTTATATTTATATTTATATTTATATATATTTATATTTATATTTATATTTATATTTATATTTATATAACCGAATTTTTAAATTAAATTGAGACAACTGTTAAGTGTTAAATATAGGGTATTTCGAAGTCGGCGCTTCGCACTTAAATGCTGGCTCAATAATATAAAATAAGCCTTTTATAGAATGCGTCGCTTAAGCAAGCAGCAGTTGTTCTTGTAGAGAAGGAAAGAGCTGGAGAGAAGCAGAAGCAGAGGGAGATGGAGCAGCAGAAAGTGCTCTCGCTGGAACTGAACTTTGGAGTGGGCTACAGCAGCGATAGCTGCTGAGCGACCTCCTCGACTAATACACGTCGATGTTGATAACCGACAACTATGGCATGCGTATGCGTATGTGTGTGTGTGTGTGTAACTAGATGTGTGCGCATGTATGCGTGTAGATCTGCTTGCGCTCACCCCACACACAGCAAATAAAGTCAACTGAATCGAAAACTAGTCTGTTTTCCAACGTTGCAATGAACGAAGGTGAAGGAAACGCTGCTCCAGCCGCTCCGGCGGCCAACTTCAAGACGTTCAAGGAGCTGCGAGTTGAGCGTCGCGGCGCACTTTTGGAGATTCAATTCAATCGGCCAGCGGTGCAGAATGCGCTGCGCCGTCGCACCGTCTACGAGCTGCTGCGCGCCTTGGACGTGGCCAATGCGGACGACATGATCAGCATCGTGGTGCTGACGGGCAATGCAACGGCCTTCACATCGGGCAACGATCTCACTGATCTGCTCGCGGTGCAACGCAAGAGCGGCACCGAGGCATTGGACGTGCACTTTCGCTCCTCGAACTACGTGATGAAGTCGCTGGTGAAGAAGATGCTGAACAATCGCAAGGTCTTGGTGGCTTTGGTGCAGGGCAATTGTGTTGGCCTGGGCGTTGTCATCTGTGCGCTGTGCGATGTTATCTATGCCACCGAAACGGCCAAGTTTTGGCTGCCCTTCTCGCAGCTGGGCCTGTGCGCCGAGGGCGGCACCAGCTGGACGCTGCCCCAGCTTCTGGGCAGGAGCAAGGCAGCGGAATTGCTGCTGTTCGGCGAGCGGCTGGATGGCCAGGCGGCTCTGCAGCACGGCATGATCTCGAGCCTGGTGGCCAATGAGCAGGAGTTCTGGCAGCGCATGGAGCAACATTCCCGCCTGCCGGCCGTCTCATTGCGCAGCACCAAAAAGCTGCTGCTGCAGCCATGGCGCCAGCAGCTGCTCGATGCCCTCGAAGCGGAGTGCGAACAGTTGGAGGCACTGCGTCGCGGCCCCACCTACCGCGCGCAAATAATGGCCTTTGCGAGAAGAAGCAAGCTCTAAGCTCGATCGCAGCTCGAGTCGAGTCGAAGTCGAAGTCGAAGTCGAAGTCGATTATCTAGACATTAAGTACTTTAAGCTCATTTCCCTGGACTTTTTTTTTTCCCTTGATTATTTCATTGTGCTATAAACAAATATATATGTATAAATTTAACAAAGATCTAAAAGTGAAAGAGATGGAGGAGAGAGATAGCGAGAGATGGGAGAGAAAGAGAGAAGAAATAACTAAAAGTAGTGAGAGGAACATGCAAACTGATTGAGACGGAACGAGACTGAGAGGGGAATAGAAAAAAGTCAGAGAGAAGTGCAGTAAGAAAACAAGAGACAGGGAGAAAGAAAGAGAGAAGACACGTGTAGAAAAGTATAAAAAGAAAGACAGAGAGAAAGACAGAGAGGGAAATGTAGAAAGAGACAGATGCAGCTAGAGAAATAAAGGGGTACGGCTCTATGGAAAGAAAAATTGAAAGAGAGAGAGAGAGAGAGAGAGAGAGAGAGAGACAGCTGTACAAGCCAAGAGAAACATAATGAGACATGTCGATTTAGAAGAGGACAGCGAGAGAAAGAAAGATAAAGATAAAGATAAGGAAAAATTGCATTGAAAAAACAAATAATCTTAATCTGGAAATATCTGTTTAGCTTAGTAAGATTAGATATGCGCATCACGAGCAGAGTAATAAAATGAACGATTCCATAGACTCGCAGCATATGTATGTCACTTGTTCATGTCACTATATCTCGACTCATCAAGTTATCTTTGTCACTTAACAGCTGAACGTCCAATGCAGAGATAAGCTGATAATTAGCATTCAAAGTTCAGATTTCAAGTCAAAAATCAGTTGAGGTTCAGTTCATGAAAGACAAAAACTTACCTTGTGTCTACATAGTTTTAGCTAAGGGAGAGTTATACGCAGATTGATTATGAATTATGAATAGAGCAGGTCTTACTCTGAATACATTCAATGATGTAAAATTCGAATCTGTATAAACCTCATACCAGAGGCAGCAGATACCATATATAATATAATATATCTGTAAATTATATTAAGCCCCGAATAGAGCAGGGCCCCTTGCCCAGCGTTAATAAGCCCCCAGATTTAAGAAAATCATTTCGCAATTTGATTGAAAGAAAGGAGTTTGTATTTTTATATAAGTTCTCAGAATTTGAGCTGTGTTATTGCCGTTGATGCTATAAGCATTTTGCTTTTGTTTTTG
Source organism: Drosophila mettleri (assembly GCA_035047625.1). Taxonomy (NCBI): domain Eukaryota; kingdom Metazoa; phylum Arthropoda; class Insecta; order Diptera; family Drosophilidae; genus Drosophila; species Drosophila mettleri. The sequence goes on along the minus strand of JAWNPI010000109.1, from coordinate 10,975,962 downwards.
CTTTTGTTTTTGCCTTTGTTTTCGTTTTCTTTTCGAATTATTAATATTAAATGTATTTTTAAAGTGAAGTGTAAAGGATTTTTGCTCTATGTGTAATTTGTTCGTTTATGTATGCATCGCCATTCTTATAAAGCAATTGTATACATATATGTGTATATATATATATATATATATATATATATATATATGTATATGTGTGTGTGTGTGTGTGTGTGTCTGTGTATGTGTTTGTCTTATAAATGATTCATATAATTTGTGGCTTGCTTAAAATGTTCTTAAGCTTGACCTAATTTGTTTATCTGGCTTAGCTTAAAGCTGTTGGTCAAGCCGCTCAATTATATATATATATATATATATATATATATATATATATACATGTACAAATGTATCTGCATTTACTTAGTATACATTTCTTTTACTTTTTTTTTCTTTTTGATTTTTGTTCATTTGCTTTTTCTTTCTTTTGTGTTTCAAATGATCTTGTTTATTTATTTTATTATTTTTTATTAGATTTCTTTTTAGGCGTATGCAATATTTTTCTGTTTTCTTTTCCTTTTGTCTACAATTTTCATTTATTATTTTATATATTTTATTTATTTAGTTTTTACTGCTAGTTTCGATAAGAAAATAATTTTGTTTGGATTAATTATGCAAATTTGTTTTCTTGTTAATTGTTGGCGTTATTATATACACTATATGTATGTGTACATATATAGCTATATGTGTGTGTATGTGTGTATATATACTTATTATTTGTTAGATTTTTACTTTTATTGTTATGTTCGAATATGTTTAAACACTCTTCTCGTGTAAAGTAAAATTTGTTGTCTAGATTACTCACTAGCTGTCTTCTTCTTATATTTTGTTGTTAATTATTAATTAATTATTATATATGTATGTATATATATATATATATATTGTTGTTGTTGTTGTTGTGTTCGTATGCCGTAGTTTGTTAATACTTTTCAGTTAGACTTTGTTCATTTCTTGTTGGCATTGGATGAACTGTTGGATTTGTTTTAGATTTATTCATAATTTGTTATTTATTATTTTACTAGCTAATAATAGACAAAATTAAAAAAAAAAAAAAAAACAACTGAATAAAATTTACAGTTATAATGCACCTGCGCTAACTTTTGTGTTCCTTTTGTTAATCAAAGTTTTTCTTATTTAGTTTTATATTTATAAATTTAAATTTGCTTCTTTTTCTTCGTCTACTACTTCGTCTTCTTCTTGTATTGCTTTATTAATTTACTAGTTGAACTTTTCACCGATGCTTTCTATCGCTTGTTATTGCTTTCCATTGGCATCATCAATGACCGACTATCGACTATCGACAATCGATCATTGACTATCGATCATATGTATTTCGTATAAACGTTTTCTACAACTTAAACCCTGCACCCAAATATTTGAAAGTGTTCCGAGCTATATGCATGGATAGGTATTATCCTCTCACATTGCTTGGGGGCAGTATAGTGTGTGTATCGGGAAGGGTTTGGGGAGCGGACCTGGTGGGGGCACAGGGTATCCTACAGCAGCTGGCATGCGCGAGTGCAGTTTATATTTTATATGTATGTGTGTTTTAAATTGACGCTGAATATCCGCCATGCCAGACCCTGTCATTGCTGCTGGCGGGCTCATGGGCGTGTCAGGCTATTGATCAGTTTGCTTAAATATAAATTATATATGTCTATATACCTATTATGAGTCCATAAAGCTAATTATTTGCCATCTGCCAGTCTAGTTGCCTTTCATATTGCAAATTCTAGAAGGGATTTTCTTTATCATCATCTAAATTCAAATTTTCATATATTTATTATTATAATAAAATGTTAAGTTTTAGCTATTCTTTTTTTTTTTTTTTTTTTGGAATTAAGTACGCTTTATTAATATTTTGGATGCCCTACGGTCTATGAATATATATATATATTTATATATCTTTTGAGTGTGTTTTTGCATATTAACGTGTCTGAGTCGGTTGTGAAGCTGCTGCTGAGTTCCGAAGACAAAATTGAGAAAATGGGGGAAAAAACGAACTGTGCCTTGGGTACAGGGTATTTGCTAGCGAGCACTTTCGCACTTTGTTGTCTGTTGGCCGTTACTGAGGACGGATTAACTACAAAAAATGCAAATTTTATGTTTACTTAAGATAATTCAAAAAATTACATTATCTGATCTGATCTGTTTAACTAATTGTTGCTATCATCAATTACATAAGGTTTACGGTTTGCATATATATATATTATATATATATATATATATTCTTCTTCTATATTTCTTTTTTCTTCTATGTTTTTTAGGCACGATCTCTCAAGCACCAGTCAGCATTAAGGATAGCGAATCAGGCAGCTCAGCCGTAATTCAACTGAGGATTGAGGAAACCGGCCTGACTTGACTACATATATATACATATATAGTGTATATATATATACATATATATAGTTGCTATAACAATTCTGATTTCATCTGCTTCAATTGTTCATGTACTTCATTCATATATATATATATATATATATATATATATATATATATATATATATATATATATTTTTTTTTTTTTTTTATCTGTTAATTTGTTAAGGCAAACGCAAACGCATTTTAATTGTGAATACAAAGTGTCAACGGTTAGCCACCTTTTATCATTGTGTTCTCTACATTATAAATGTTGTTATTATTATTATTTAAATATGTCTTAAGTGTTATTCAGTTAAGCAAAATGTGTATATATAAATATATACATATGCATATGCATAATATATGAACTTTTTGCTAAATCATTCGCGATTATTGCTAAAATGTTTTAAACTATTTGCATTGTTTGCTGTATGATTATATATATATATATATATATATATATATATATATATATAGATATATATGTGTGCATATATATATATATATATATATATATACATATCTATGTATATTTTACTTTACGTGAAATCACAGTCCGTATGTGAAAAGACTTTATGTACTTGAATGATAATTATATATATATATATTTATATATATATATATATATATATATATATATATATATATACATATATACATATATATACATATACATATGTACTTGTAAATATGCATTATATATATGCTGCATATATATTGCTAATTTTATATCTATTTAATGCATAAGTTTATTTTAAGGCTGTGACTGCAAAACTGTATGTGTCTGTGTGTGGCTATGTGTGTTTGTGTGTGTGAGGCAAATTTGATAACAATTTAAATATTGGCATTTAATATTATTTTGTTTTTATTTAAAATATAAACTTTTCTTGTTTTAATAAAAGGCATTTGTTAAATCTTTTTGTTTGTTTTTCTTATTTTCCGAAAAAACTTCTTGATTTTTTTAGAATTAAATTGATTTGTTTAACTACATAATGAGTATGTCTAGAAGATTTTATTTAAATTGTTTTCATTATTAGCTAAAATTTATTTCTTTTGTCTATTTTCATATATATTTATATATATATATATATTTTTTTTTTAATTTGATGCAGTTTGTTGCTTGCCAACGTTTGTTAATGTTTATAATTATTTATTAGCTAATAAAAAAAGCTTCAGTTTATTTTCATTGTTTTTTTCTTTTTTTTTTTTTTTTTAATTTGATATGAGCATTCACATAAGTTTTATGTTCTTCAAAATGTGTGTGTGTGTGTGTGTGTTGCGTGCATGTGGTGTGTGTGTATCGTAAAGCAAAAGCGCATCCTAGACAAAGTTAAACAAATGTTAAGAGCTGTGTTCCTTGGTTTACAGTTAGGATCTAATATTGTCATCAAAAATTGGGGCACGAGCAAGAGAAGCATTTAGTTATATGGTTCATATATATAATATATATATAAACAAGTTCTCCATGATGTGGAGGAAGTGTGTGTAAAATATTTTGTCAATGAAAATGTTTTCTTTGTTTTTTTTTTTTTTTTTGTAAATTTTTTTTTCATATTTTTTTTTTGTTTTTTTTATAGTTTTACATATTTGAATAATATAAATATTTAAAGTGTTTGTATTTCTTGCATTTCTGGGGAAAAAACTGTTGTTGTTGTTGTTAGGCAATATCTACGTGTGTGTGTGTGTGTGTGTGTGTGTGTATCTGTGTGTGTCTGTGTTAGTTAGTAAAAATTCATAAGCGCCATTTGTCAGCTGATTTGATCAAAGTGTTTGTTGTTGAGTCTAAAACGCCATGCTCGTCCGTCTGCCGCCCATGCTGCCTGGGCCGCCGCCGCCACCCATGCCGCCGCGCATGGCGCTATGCGATACGCTGCGGCCCATGCGCGCCTCGCTGCCGCGACGCTCACGCGCCCGCCGCAGCAGATCGGAGGTGCTGGGCCGCCGGCTGCTGTTGGCGCTGGACGAGCCGCGTCGTCGGCACGACACAATGTCCGAGGTGGAGGAGCGACGTATGACCGCGTCGGCAGACGCTCGGCCAGCTGCCGCACCACCGCCACCGCCACCGCCACCAGCAGCAGCACCAGGCGCTGCACCACTGCCAGCTATCATATAGGGTGAGAGATAGTAGGGCGACAGCGAGGAGCTGCCGCCATAGTGGTCCATTGTCGGCAGCAGCTGGCTGCTGGAGTTGTGCCGCGGCGTGAATGGCGACTGCGAATAGTCGAGCAGCAGCTTCGCTGACTCCGGCTGTCCGTGCTCCTCCTCCTGCGGATCGACATCGACGGACTCGATGCGCAGGTGCGGCAGCATTCGCCTGTTGGCCGTCGCATCCGCCGCCAAGCTGGCGCCGCCGCCGCCGCCCAGCGAAACGGAACGTGACTGCGCCTCCGGCTTGTGGCCAGCGGCGCCGGCCGGAGCGCCGGGCGTACGCAGGCCGCTGTAGAGTGTCTTGATGTGAAAGTCGAAGGACTTGAAATTGAGCAGGGAGCGCCGCTTCTGGCTTTTGGTCGAGCACGCCTCCAGATTGTCGCCGATAGCAGCTGGGGGGATGTCATTGTTGTTAAGCGTATCGAATTGCTGCTGCACGGCACTGGCTCCAATCGATGGCTCAGCTGCAGTTGGATTGGCTAGCTGCTGATAATGTTGCAGTTGGTGCGGTTGCTGTTGCTGTTGTTGCTGTTGCTGTTGCTGTTGCTGCTGCACCTCGTGCTTGCTTATTGTTGTTGTCATAGTATTGCTACTTAGGCTAGTTTTACTGCTAATCACTTTCAAAAATTTATTATCATTATCTAAGGACTCCTTTCGTCACTGAATAACACAGAAACCCTGCTTGGCAGCCTCCTTGGCATCTGCCTCCTCAATGAACGCCTCCTCCTCGTGCTTGGGCGAATCGGCACCGCATGGCCCGCCGCCGCTCAGGCTTAGCGGGCCCTGCGGGCAGGCTGATTGTCACCGAAGCGCCAATGTCGATATCATTGGCGGTCGCACCGGCTTGTTCTCCAATATCCGCTCCAGTTCCAGCATCACGCTCGACGACAGACGCGGCAACAGCTGCACCGTGTTGGAACACAATTCATGAACGTATATAGTGTGCTGATTGGCTGATTGGACTCACCTGCAGCGATTGCAAGCTCTGATGCAACTGCTCCGCTGAGGTGGCACCGAGCAGAAGGCACTGAACGGGCTCGTGCTTCAGTGACCAGGCAATCGATAGCTGGGTCGGACTGCAGCCCAGCTTCTCGGCCAGCGCGGCCAAGTCCCGCAGTCGATCGCAATGACGTCGCCCCTCCTCGATGCGATCCTTGCCCCAGCTGCCCTGCGGCGACAATGCGGCCTAGAAGCCAACATCATCAGCTGGCAATCATTAAAATGTGATTCGAACTACTCACATTGCGATTGATCTCATCCTCCGTCCACGAGAAGCTCTTCGTCTTGAACGAGCCCTTCGGCAAGAAGAGCTTATCGCCGTTCTGCGTATCACTCAACGCCATGGACAACGGGCCCCAGGCCATCAGACCCACGCCAATTTTGTTATACATCTCCGGCAGATAGAGCTCGCACTTCTCGCGACAGAACATATGGTATTCCGATTGCTCGACAATCGGTGTGATGCAGTTAAACTGCCGGCAGTTGGTATAAGCCTCCATTATCTCCACTTGCGACCATCTGGCCGTGCCCCAATACATGGCCCAGCCCTGCTGGATGACATAGCTCATGGCGCGCACCACTTCTGCAAGTAAGGGTCAGCGATACAGATAGGCATAAATGTAGCTTGGCATTGGTAAAGGCTTCATATAAGAAAGGCATAAATACATACACATGAGATAAATAGGTCGTAATGGAGACAAAGTGATAGATATATAAATATTAGCTATGCATTTGTAATATATATATATATGGGGTTTCAAATAGGTATAAATAAAGGTACAAATTTGGGTATAAGCGACGTTAATATGCACATCACTAGTGTATATATATGCTAAAATTAGGCATATAAATTGGTATAAAATATACATATAAATAGGTATGAAATAGGTATAAAAACGGTCATCAAATAGGCATAATAAAGGAGAACTCTTTATACATCATAAGAGTAGTTTTCGATAATGATCAGGTATATTTGAATGCAAATAAACTTAGGCATAAATATAGGCATAATTAGTGGTAGGTATAGGAATATGTGTAGGTGGCTATAATATAGATAAAGCAATCGACACAGAAGTATCAATAATTATAAGTTGAATAAGATACAAATAATACATATAGAAATTGAATGACAAAAAAGGCATAAAAATAGAGATGCAGAGTTGTATAGAAAGGCATAAAAATAGTTAGAAACTGACGTTAATATATGAAAAGACACTGATAGATATAGACATATATAGAGATATATTAATATATATATATATATATATAAAGAAAGTAATAAATTTAGGCATAATTATTATGGGAAGGTTTTAAGCACTAAAAAGGAAGCCTTTTGCAGTATGCTAGTATCAGAATATAGATTTTTAATAAAATATTTTAAGTGTTTGGTATAATATATAAGATATGTCGGATAATTATATATATAAAATATATCTATGTAAATATAAATAAGGTAGAACTTAATTGACCGCATATACTAGACAGCTAAACCGCTATTATTCGTAATTTTGGTAATAGCTTCCGCTCGTGGGAAATTACAGTAATGGTGATAAATATAATTCTGATTTCTTTTATATGAGTAATTTTGATTTCAAGCTTGCTCTGCAGCGGCATATAATTATTTTTATTTGGTATAACTCTGGCTGTGTCTTATATTTTAAGCAAACCCTATAATTTAGCTCAACAGAACGGACTTTATGGCAGAAATACTTTCGCCGATGAAAAAAAAAAAAACTCTCTTGAAATTAAAAAAAACTCGAAGAATTGGACATATTTAATATGAATATTCACATAAAGATCAAAGCCTAGATAGGCTCTCAAACTGAGCTTGAAATTAAGAACAAATTTAAATTTAGATTTCGATTCAATATCTGTATTTTGATGTTTCGCTAACTTCAGTTGGCTTATAGCAATTTTATATTAGTAAAGACTACCCACCTTCCATTGGGCACATCGGATCGGCCTTGTGAATGATGACAATATCGATGTAGTTCAGCTGGAGGCGCTGCAAGCTGGCTCGCACGCACTCGATGATGTGTTTGCGTGAGAGGCCTCGCTCCTCGGATCTGTCGATAGATATACGTATATGGGTGAGCTTTGTTCTATGGCTGCTTAATTTATGATAGCTCACTTGGTGCTCCAGTAGACCTTGGTTGTGATCACATAGGTGGTGCGCTTCCAGCCGGTGCGCTGCAATATCTTTCCAATTTCCGTTTCGGAGTGCGCCTCAGAGATGTCAAACAGATTGATGCCGCTATCGATGGCCAGCTTCAGTATGGACTCCGCCTGCTCGTCGCTGACGCCCGGCGAGAACACCGGCCAAGTGCCGAGGCCCACATTCGAGATGCGCAGGCCGCTCTTGCCCAGATTCTTGTACCGCAGGCCCGGCGTCGGCGTCGAGCCATGCCGCAGCGGCAGCGCCGGATTTGAGCCGAGGCTTATCGAACGGCCTATGATTGCAATCAGTCGGTCCACAGATCGATCAGTTTGTCGGGGTTTCGGGTGCGGATTGGGTGCGGTCAGCATGCGGCGGGAAATTATTTCAATGTTAGCGGATTTCATTACCAAAAAAAAAAAACAAAAAAAAAAAAAATGCACAATCAAAAAACAACAGAACCTAAAGCAAAAGACGTGCAACAAACTCAAATTAAAAACAACTTTTAGAGAACAAAAAACTTCTTCTCAAATATGCAAAAGAAATAGTTGGATTTACTTTCGGTTTAATAACTACATGAGACGTAGAATCGATTGAAAATTCAAAGTCAAACTGTGCATGCATCTGTCAATATATAGTTATATATAACTATATATATATGTATATATTTATACATATATATATATATATTTGTTATTAAAACGTGGATTATTCCATTGGACGGGTTTCGTGCCGGGTTTCAGAACCGAAACTTGAGTGGAATTATGTGGGAGACGGTCTCAAGACTCAATACGCGTGCACCACTAGTCAAAAGTTTGGGTGTTGGACGTACGTCTGTGCTAATGTATATATATTTGTGTATGTTTACATATTGTAATTCTAGATAAAAATACAACAAGCCAAACATACGAAGAGTATTCAACTAAAACGAACAAAAAATTATAAGGTTATATAATAGTGAGAAATTCGATACCGAAATCAAGATGACCGCCCGTACCACTGAACTCCTCCATGCAGTCGAGCGACGCTATCGGAGCCCGGCACCTGCAACAAGGGAATTAAATGCGAAATTCAATCACAATTCAAATTGGTCTGAAACTGAGACTTTTATATCTAGATTAACGTATTTCGCATATAGTGTGTACACCCCCTAGTGCTGTTATCGATCAGTGGCCATCGATATGGGCGGCTGCCGCTCGCATTACCTGTAAATAGTCACCGGGTTCGAGTCATCGCTCGCATTATCCATGTTGTTGTTGTTGTCGTTGTTGCCTGTCGGCGCGTTCGCGGCGCCCATTACGAAATTCAATGTGCCTGGCAACACCATGCCGCCAGACACACTCAGAGTGCCGCTATTCAAGCTGAGCATTGTTTCAGCAGTTGTTGTCGCTGGCATTGACGCTGACGCCGGCGTCGATGCCGACACAGCTGGTTCCGCTGTCGTCGCGTAGCTCGCTGTGCCAATGATTACAGGCGGCTGCAGTACCGTTAAAACTGTGCCATTATTGCCCACATCGCCGCTGGCAGCGCCGCCCGCATCGTGGCCCAGCAGCAGCGGCGTGCTGGCATTGGCAGAATCAGCCGCGTGCTGCTGCTGCCCATAGTCGTACGCCATTGCGTTTGTGTTTGAATTTGTGTTTGCTGCGTTGGCGTTTGCATTCGTATTGCTGGTGCTGGTGCTGGTGCTGTTGCTGGCCGCCTGGCCGCCATCGCCATTCAGACTGCATACCATGGACATCTTGTATAGCCGCTTGCGCTTCGCTACGTCTGGCTTAGCACTAAATGGATTTCATTATTCTTGTTCTTTATAGTTGTTTCTCTTCTTCTTGCTTTTTATTTTATTTTATTTTATTTTTTTTTTGTTGGCTTCAGTTTTCGTTGATTGATTTGTTGTTGTTGTTATCTTAATTATTTAATCGATTTTGTACACTAATTTGCTTAAATTTGACTAATAATCACAATTTGAATGTTTCACAGCAGCTTTTAGCTGTAGCTGCTACTTTAAGGCAAGTCCAGTCAAATATTTGTTGCTTTGGATTCTATAATAGGAACGGAATTCATTTCTCAAGCTACGGCACATACACATACACACACGCACACGCACACAAATACTTCAAAATTTTCTGTTCTAATCAGTGAATAAAAGTTTAAAATTCAAATTGGATAATTTACCAAAAGTTCTATTCAAATCTGTTTCAATTATTAAATAAATGAAGAGTCAATTGATTATTCCAGGGTATTTAGCTGTCGTATCACATGGCTGTGGTAGACCGGCAGCCATTGTTATTGTGTCCATTTAATGCGAAACAATGCTGAACTGTAAATACAGTCGCAACCACATCGAGAACAACAGAGCTCTCACAAAAGGCTGTTGCGGCAATGGGGTCAAAGTTCATGAAACCAACAACTAACATAAAATAAACCAAAAATAAAAAAAAAATAAAAACAAAACCAAAAATAACAAAAACAAAAAAACAAACGGACGTGTCAAGGAAACAACAAACATTTGATTTACATTCTCACACAAATGATACCAGTTGAATGGCCAAGGATTCAGCGATTGGCATGCTGTGCGAGCCAGAAGAGCGAAGGACGAAACCCCACGTAAGTCCGTGTAGACATTTAGCTAAAACTATTTGAGTTGCTTTGCTGGCCAATTCAAGTTCTTAAGTGAGAAAATTGCCAGTTCTAGTGCAATGTGATTTGTTTTACATGAACTAGCTCAATTGCTTAGTTCACAATAGTTAATTTCATTCAGCTCATAGTTATACATACACAAAGACAATTTTCAATACTAGTTCAAGTCGATGAACCAGTTCAATTGACTAGTTCATAATGCTTTATTTCCAGCATATTAAGCGTACATACATAAATTTTCATATCTAGTTCACTTTGACGATTAAAGCGCAATTTGATGAACAAGTTCATTTCTATAATTCACAGTGGTTCATACCATAGACTAGCTAAGCCATTCAGCAGCCTATTAAAAATAAGTAAACGAATTTAGAAAAATAAGCTCAAGCGTATATCATTCTTTGCTTATTTTATAAACTGGTTCATTTAGGTGAGCAGTTCATGAGAATTACTTGCATATATACAAAAGTTGTAAGTTTGATAAATAAACTCAGTTTATACTGGTTGTACTGGTTCATTTTATACTGCTTCAATTAGTTATAATTCTAGTTCTAGTCATGAATGACCTTTTGGTCAGTAAGTCAGTTATTTAATTCTTCAGTGGTTCATTAACTAATCAGAACTGGTCG